>CM051241.1:907860-1140213 GCA_027917425.1 Gastrophryne carolinensis
TCCCTCCTTCTCCCCTTTTCCCATATTCCCTCCTTCTCTCCTTTTCCCATATTCCCTCCTTCTCCCTTATTCCCTCCTTCTCTCCTTTTCCCATATTCCCTCCTTCTCTCCTTTTCCCCTATTCCCTCCTTCTCTCCTTTTCCCATATTCCCTCCTTCTCCCCTTTTCCCATATTCCCTCCTTCTCTCCTTTTCCCATATTCCCTCCTTCTCTCCTTTTCCCATATTCCCTCCTTCTCCCCTTTTCCCATATTCCTCCTTCTCTCCTTTTCCATATTCCCTCCTTCTCTCCTTTTTCCCATATTCCATCCTTCTCTCCTTTTCCCCTATTCCCTCCTTCTCCCATATTCCCTCCTTCTCTCCTTTTTCCCATATTCCCTCCTTCTCTCATTTTCCCATATTCCCTCCTTCTCTCCTTTTCCCATATTCCCCTCTTCTCTCTCTTTCCCATATTCCCTCCTTCTCTCATTTTCCCATATTCCCTCCTTCTATCTCTTTTCCCATATTCCCTCGCTTCTCTCCTTTTCCCCTATTCCCTCCTTCTCCCCTTTTCCATATTCCCTCCTTCTCTCCTTTCCCATATTCCCTCCTTCTCCATATTCCCTCCTTCTCTCCTTTTCCCATATTCCCTCCTTCTCTCCTTTTCCCCTATTCCCTCCTTCTCTCCTTTCCATATTCCCTCCTTCTCCCCTTTTCCATATTCCCTCCTTCTCTCCTTTTCCCATATTCCCTCCTTCTCTCTTTCCCATATTCCCTCCTTCTCCCCTTTTCCATATTCCCTCCTTCTCTCCTTTTCCCATATTCCCTCCTTCTCTCCTTTTCCCATATTCCATCCTTCTCTCCTTTTCCCCTATTCCTCTCCTTCTTCCCATATTCCTCCTTCTCTCCTTTTCCCATATTCCCTCCTTCTCTCATTTTCCCATATTCCCTCCTTCTCTCCTTTTCCCATATTCCCTCCTTCTCTCTCTTTCCCATATTCCCTCCTTCTCTCATTTTCCCATATTCCCTCCTTCTATCTCTTTCCCATATTCCCTCCTTCTCTCCTTTTCCCCTATTCCCTCCTTCTCCCTTTTCCCATATTCCCTCCTTCTCTCCTTTTCCCATATTCCCTCCTTCTCTCCTTTTCCATATTCCCTCCATCTCCCTTTTCCCTCCTTCTCCCCTTTTCCATATTCCCTCCTTCTCTCCTTTTCCCATATTCCCTCCTTCTTCTCCTTTCCCATATTACCTCCTCTCTCCTTTCCCATATTACCTCCTTCTCTCCTTTTCCCCATATTCCCTCCTTCACTCCTTTTTCCCACATTCCCTCCTTCTCTCTCTTTCCCATATTCCCTCCTTCTCTCCTTTTCCCATATTCCCTCCTTCTCTGCTTTTCCCATATTCCCTCCTTCTCCCTTTTCCCATATTCCCTCCTTCTCTCCTTTCCCCTATTCCCTCCTTCTCCCTTTTCCCATATTCCCTCCTTCTCTCCTTTTCCTATATTCCCTCCTTCTCTCCTTTTCCATATTCCCTCTTTCTCCTTTTCCCATATTCCCTCCTTCTCTCCTTTTCCCACATTCCCTCCTTCTCTCCTTTTCCCATATTCCTCCTTCTCCCCTTTTCCCATATTCCTCCTTCTCTCCTTTTCCCTATTCCCTCCTTCTCCCTTTCCCATATTCCCTCCTTCTCTCCTTTTCCATATTCCCTCCTTCTCCCCTTTTCCCATATTCCCTCCTTCTCTCCTTTTCCCATATTCCCTCCTTCTCTCCCTTTTCCCTCCTTCTCCCCTTTTCCCATATTCCATCCTTCTCTGCTTTTCCCATATTCCCTCCTTCTCCCCTTTTCCCATAATTTCCCCTCCTTCTCTCCTTTCCCCTATTCCCTCCTTCTCCCCTTTCCATATTCCCTCCTTCTCCCATATTCCCTCCTTCTCTCCTTTTCCCCTATTCCATCCTTCTCTGCTTTTCCCATATTCCCTCCTTCTCTCCTTTTCCCCTATTCCCTCCTTTTCCCAAATTCCCTCCTTCTCTCCTTTTCCCATATTCCCTCCTTCTCTTCTTTTCCTATATTCCCTCCTTCTCTCCTTTTCCCATATTCCCTCCTTCTCTCCTTTTCCCATATTCCCTCCTTCTCTCTCTTTCCCATATTCCCTCCTTCTCTCCTTTTCCCCTATTCCCCTCCTTTTCCCAAATTCCCTCCTTCTCTCCTTTTCCCATATTCCCTCCTTCTCTCCTTTTCCCATATTCCCTCCTTCTCTCTTTTCCTATATTCCCTCCTTCTCTCCTTTTCCCATATTCCCTCCTTCTCTCTCTTTCCCATATTCCCTCCTTCTCTCATTTTCCCATATCCCTCCTTCTATCTCTTTCCCATATTCCCTCCTTCTCTCTCTTCCATATTCCCTCCTTCTCTCCTGTTCCCATATTCCCTCTTCTCTCTCCTTTCCATATTCCCTCCTTCTCCCCTTTTCCCTCCTTCTCCCATATTCCCTCCTTCTCCCCTTTTCCATATTCCCTCCTTCTCTCCTTTCCATATTCCCTCCTTCTTCTCCTTTTCCCATATTCCCTCCTTCTCTCATTTCCCATATTCCCTCCTTCTCTCCTTTTCCATATTCCATCCTTCTCTCCTTTTCCATATTCCATCCTTCTCTCCTTTTCCCATATTCCCTCCTTCTCCCCTTTTCCTCCTTCTCCATATTCCCTCCTTCTCTCCTTTTCCCATATTCCCTCCTTCTCCCCTTTTCCCATATTCCCTCCTTCTCTCTCTTTCCCATATCCCTCCTTCTCTCTCTTCCCATATCCCTCCTTCTCTCCTTTCCCATATCCCTCCTCTCTCCTTTCCCATATTCCCTCCTTCTCTCCTTTTCCCATATTCCCTCCTTCTCTCCTTTCCATATTCCCTCCTTCTCTCTCTTTCCCATATTCCCTCCTTCTCTCCTTTTCCATATTCCCTCCTTCTCTCCTTTTCCCATATTCGCTCCTTCTCCCTTTTCCCATATTCCCTCCTTCTCCCCTTTTCCCATATTCCCTCCTTCTCTCCTTTCCATATTCCATCCTTCTCTCCTTTTCCCACATTCCCTCCTTCTCTCCTTTTCCATATTCCCTCCTTCTCCCCTTTTCCCATATTCCCCCTTCTCTCCTTTCCCATATCCCTCCTTCTCCCCTTTCCATATTCCCTCCTTCTCCTTTCCCATATTCCCTCCTTCTCCCCTTTTCCATATTCCCTCCTTCTCTCCTTTTCCCATATTCCTCCTTCTCTCCTTTTCCCATATTCCCTCCTTCTCCTTTGTCCCATATTCCCTCCTTCTCTCCTTTTCCATATTCCATCCTTCTCTCCTTTTCCCCTATTCCCTCCTTCTCCATATTCCCTCCTTCTCTCCTTTCCTTTATTCCCTCCTTCTCTCATTTTCCATATTCCCTCCTTCTCTCTCTTTCCCATATTCCCTCCTTCGCTCTCTCCTTTCCCATATTCCCTCCTTCTCTCCTTTTCCCATATTCCCTCTTCTTCTCCCTTTTCCCATATTCCCTCCTTCTCTCTCTTTCCCATATTCCCTCCTTCTCTCATTTTCCCATATTCCCTCCTTCTATCTCTTTCCCATATTCCCTCCTTCTCTCTCTTCCCATATTCCCTCCTTCTCTCCTGTTCCATATTCCCTCCTTCTCTCCTTTTCCATATTCCCTCCTTCTCTCCTTTTCCCATATTCCCTCCTTCTCTCCTTTTCCCATATTCCCTCCTTCTCTCCTTTTCCCATATTCCCTCCTTCTCTCCTTTCCCATATTCCCTCCTTCTCTCCTTTTCCATATTCCCTCCTTCTCCCCTTTTCCCATATTCCTCCTTCTCTCCTTTTCCATATTCCCTCCTTCTCTCCTTTTCCCATATTCCATCCTTCTCTCCTTTTCCCATATTCCTCCTTCTCTCCTTTTCCCATATTCCCTCCTTCTCCCTTTTCCCATATTCCCTCCTTCTCTCCTTTTCCCATATTCCCTCCTTCTCTCCTTTTCCCATATTCCCTCCTTCTCTCCTTTCCCATATTCCCTCCTTCTCTCCTTTTCCCATATCCCTCCTTCTCCCCTTTTCCATATTCCCTCCTTCTCCCCTTTTCCATATTCCCTCCTTCTCTCCTTTTCCCATATTCCATCCTTTCTCTTCTTTCCCATATTCCCTCCTTCTCTCCTTTTCCCATATTCCCTCCTTCTCTCCACTTTCCATATTCCCTCCTTCTCTCCTTTTCCCATATTCCATCCTTCTCTCCTTTTCCATATTCCCTCCTTCTCTCCTTTTCCCATATCCCTCCTTCTCCCTTTTCCATATTCCCTCCTTCTCTCCTTTCCCATATTACCTCCTTCTCTCTCTTTCCCATATTCCATCCTTCTCTCCTTTTCCATATTCCTCCTCTCTCTCTTTCCCATATTCCCTCCTTCTCTCCTTTTCCCATATTCCCTCCTTCTCTCTCTTTCCATATTCCCTCCTTCTCTCCTTTTCCCATATTCCCTCCTTCTCTCTCTTTCCCATATTCCCTCCTTCTCCATATTCCCTCCTTCTCTCCTTTTCCCATATTCCCTACTTCTCTCTCTTTCCCATATTCCCTCCTTCTCTCCTTTTCCATATTACCTCCTTCTCTCCTTTCCCATATTCCTCTCCTTCTCTCCTTTCCCATATTCCCTCCTTCACTCCTTTTCCCATATTCCCTCCTTCTCTCCTTTTCCCATATTCCCTCCTTCTCTCTCTTTCCCATATTCCCTCCTTCTCTCCTTTTCCCTTATTCCCTCCTTCTCTCCTTTTCCCATATTCCCTCATTCTCTCCTTTCCCATATTCCCTCCTTCTCTCCTTTCCCATATTCCCTCCTTCTCTCCTTTCCCATATTCCCTCCTTCTCTCCTTTTCCATATTCCCTCCTTCTCTCCTTTTCCCATATTCCTCCTTCTCTCCCTTTTCCATTCCCTCCTTCTCTCCTTTCCATATCCTCCTTTCCCATATTCCCTCCTTCTCTCCTTTTCCCATATTCCCTCCTTCTCTCCTTTTCCCATATTCCCTCCTTCTCCCCTTTTCCCATATCCCTCCTCTCTCCTTTTCCCATATTCCCTCCTTCTCTCCCTTTCCCATATTCCCTCCTTCTCTCCTTTTCCCATATTCCCTCCTTCTCTCCTTTTCCATATTCCCTCCTTCTCTCCTTTTCCCATATTCCCTCCTTCTCTCCTTTTCCATATTCCCTCCTTTCCCATATTCCCTCTTCCTCCTTTTCCCAATTCCCTCCTTCTCCTCCTTTTCCCATATTCCATCCTTCTCTCCTTTTCCCATATTCCCTCCTTCTCTCCTTTTCCCATATTCCATCCTCTCCCTTTCCCATATTCCCCTCCTTTCCCATATTCCCTCCTTCTCTCTCTTTCCCATATGCCTCTTCTCTCCTTTTCCATATTCCATCCTTCTCTCCTTTCCCATATTCCCTCCTTCTCTCCCTTTCCCATATTCCCTCCTTCTCTCCCTTTTCCCATATTCCCTCCTTCTCTCCTTTCCCATATTCCCTCCTTCTCTCCTTTTCCCATATTCCCTCCTTCTCTCATTTTCCATATTCCCTCCTCTCTCCTTTTCCCATATTCCATCCTTCTCTCCTTTTCCCATATCCATCCTCTCTCCTTTTCCCATATTCCCTCCTTCTCCCCTTTCCCATATTCCCTCCTTCTCTCCTTTTCCCATATTCCCTCCTTCTCCCCTTTTCCCATATTCCCTCCTTCTCTCCTTTTCCCATATTCCCTCCTTCTCCCCTTTTCCCATATTCCCTCCTTCTCTCCTTTTCCCATATTCCCTCCTTCTCTCCTTTTCCCATATTCCCTCCTTCTCCCCTTTTCCCATATTCCCTCCTTCTCTCCTTTTCCCATATTCCATCCTTCTCTCCTTTTCCCCTATTCCCTCCTTCTCCCATATTCCCTCCTTCTCTCTTTTCCTTATTCCCTCCTTCTCTCATTTCCCATATTCCCTCCTTCTCTCTCTTTCCCATATTCCCTCCTTCTCTCTCTTTCCCATATTCCCTCCTTCTCTCCTTTTCCCATATTCCCTCCTTCTCTCCTTTTCCCATATTCCCTCCTTCTCTCTCTTTCCCATATTCCCTCCTTCTCTCATTTTCCCATATTCCCTCCTTCTATCTCTTTCCCATATTCCCTCCTTCTCTCTCTTTCCCATATTCCCTCCTTCTCTCCTGTTCCCATATTCCCTTCTTCTCTCCTTTTTCCATATTCCCTCCTTCTCTCCTTTTCCCATATTCCCTCCTTCTCTCCTTTTCCCATATTCCCTCCTTCTCTCCTTTTCCCATATTCCCTCCTTCTCTCCTTTTCCCATATTCCCTCCTTCTCTCCTTTTCCCATATTCCCTCCTTCTCCCCTTTTCCCATATTCCCTCCTTCTCTCCTTTTCCCATATTCCCTCCTTCTCTCCTTTTCCCATATTCCATCCTTCTCTCCTTTTCCCATATTCCCTCCTTCTCTCCTTTTCCCATATTCCCTCCTTCTCCCCTTTTCCCATATTCCCTCCTTCTCTCCTTTTCCCATATTCCCTCCTTCTCTCCTTTTCCCATATTCCCTCCTTCTCTCCTTTTCCCATATTCCCTCCTTCTCTCCTTTTCCCATATTCCCTCCTTCTCCCCTTTTCCCATATTCCCTCCTTCTCCCCTTTTCCCATATTCCCTCCTTCTCTCCTTTTCCCATATTCCATCCTTCTCTTCTTTTCCCATATTCCCTCCTTCTCTCCTTTTCCCATATTCCCTCCTTCTCCCCTTTTCCCATATTCCCTCCTTCTCTCCTTTTCCCATATTCCATCCTTCTCTCCTTTTCCCATATTCCCTCCTTCTCTCCTTTTCCCATATTCCCTCCTTCTCCCCTTTTCCCATATTCCCTCCTTCTCTCTCTTTTCCCATATTACCTCCTTCTCTCTCTTTCCCATATTCCATCCTTCTCTCCTTTTCCCATATTCCCTCCTTCTCTCTCTTTCCCATATTCCCTCCTTCTCTCCTTTTCCCATATTCCCTCCTTCTCTCTCTTTCCCATATTCCCTCCTTCTCTCCTTTTCCCATATTCCCTCCTTCTCTCTCTTTCCCATATTCCCTCCTTCTCCCATATTCCCTCCTTCTCTCCTTTTCCCATATTCCCTACTTCTCTCTCTTTCCCATATTCCCTCCTTCTCTCCTTTTCCCATATTACCTCCTTCTCTCCTTTTCCCATATTCCCTCCTTCTCTCCTTTTCCCATATTCCCTCCTTCTCTCCTTTTCCCATATTCCCTCCTTCTCTCCTTTTCCCATATTCCCTCCTTCTCTCTCTTTCCCATATTCCCTCCTTCTCTCCTTTTCCCTTATTCCCTCCTTCTCTCCTTTTCCCATATTCCCTCATTCTCTCCTTTTCCCATATTCCCTCCTTCTCTCTCTTTCCCATATTCCCTCCTTCTCTCTCTTTCCCATATTCCCTCCTTCTCTCCTTTTCCCATATTCCCTCCTTCTCTCCTTTTCCCATATTCCCTCCTTCTCCCCTTTTCCCATATTCCCTCCTTCTCTCCTTTTCCCATATTCCCTCCTTTTCCCATATTCCCTCCTTCTCTCCTTTTCCCATATTCCCTCCTTCTCTCCTTTTCCCATATTCCCTCCTTCTCCCCTTTTCCCATATTCCCTCCTTCTCTCCTTTTCCCATATTCCCTCCTTCTCTCCCTTTCCCATATTCCCTCCTTCTCTCCTTTTCCCATATTCCCTCCTTCTCTCCTTTTCCCATATTCCCTCCTTCTCCCCTTTTCCCATATTCCCTCCTTCTCTCCTTTTCTCATATTCCCTCCTTTTCCCATATTCCCTCCTTCTCTCCTTTTCCCATATTCCCTCCTTCTCCCCTTTTCCCATATTCCATCCTTCTCTCCTTTTCCCATATTCCCTCCTTCTCTCCTTTTCCCATATTCCATCCTTCTCGCCTTTTCCCATATTCCCTCCTTTTCCCATATTCCCTCCTTCTCTCTCTTTCCCATATTGCCTCCTTCTCTCCTTTTCCCATATTCCATCCTTCTCTCCTTTTCCCATATTCCCTCCTTCTCTCCCTTTCCCATATTCCCTCCTTCTCTCCTTTTCCCATATTCCCTCCTTCTCTCCCTTTCCCATATTCCCTCCTTCTCTCCTTTTCCCATATTCCCTCCTTCTCTCATTTTCCCATATTCCCTCCTTCTCTCCTTTTCCCATATTCCATCCTTCTCTCCTTTTCCCATATTCCATCCTTCTCTCCTTTTCCCATATTCCCTCCTTCTCCCCTTTTCCCTCCTTCTCCCATATTCCCTCCTTCTCCCCTTTTCCCATATTCCCTCCTTCTCTCTCTTTCCCATATTCCCTCCTTCTCTCCTTTTCCCATATTCCCTCCTTCTCTCATTTTCCCATATTCCCTCCTTCTCTCCTTTTCCCATATTCCATCCTTCTCTCCTTTTCCCATATTCCATCCTTCTCTCCTTTTCCCATATTCCCTCCTTCTCCCCTTTTCCCTCCTTCTCCCATATTCCCTCCTTCTCCCCTTTTCCCATATTCCCTCCTTCTCTCTCTTTCCCATATTCCCTCCTTCTCTCCTTTTCCCATATTCCCTCCTTCTCTCATTTTCCCATATTCCCTCCTTCTCTCCTTTTCCCATATTCCATCCTTCTCTCCTTTTCCCATATTCCCTCCTTCTCCCCTTTTCCCATATTCCCTCCTTCTCTCCTTTTCCCATATTCCCTCCTTCTCTCATTTTCCCATATTCCCTCCTTCTCTCCTTTTCCCATATTCCCTCCTTCTCTCCTTTTCCCATATTCCCTCCTTTTTCCCATATTCCCTCCTTCTCTCCTTTTCCCATATTCCCTGCCTGGCTGGCGCTGTGGCAGGAGATAAGAAGCTTCGCAGCGTCACTTGGCTGCTTTCTCGTCGCCCCCGGCAACAGGCGATTGTGACCAATAGGAGGAGGCCGGAAACACGGCCAGTGAGACTTCAGAGCTTCTTATCTCCTGCCACAACAGTTACAGGCATCAGGTAAAGATTAATCACATGCGTTTAACCCGTTGGCGGCAGCGTCACACCTGCTGTACTTTCCATTAACACAGGGGGCGCCCTCCACACCACACACTTATAATATGACGAGACTTACTGTACTGTACTTACCTGGTTTGGGCGAATAGAAAGGCGGGAAAGGCACAGGCTCCTCCTCTGGTTTAAGACTATAGGCCGGAAGCTGGAACACAGACACGCCCCCAGTTAATTATTGGGACACTAGACTATCTAAAAACAAATGGAAGCTGTTTACATTGTAACAGCAGCCTCAGAGAGATGACTCACACATCACAGGAAGATGGAAGCTGTTTACATTGTAAGAGCAGCCTCGGAGAGATGACTCGCACATCACAGGAAGATGGAAGCTGTTTACATTGTAACAGCAGCCTCGGAGAGATGACTCACACATCACAGGAAGATGGAAGCTGTTTACATTGTAACAGAAGTCTCGGAGAGATGATTCACACATCACAGGAAGATGGAAGCTGTTTACATTGTAACAGCAGGGTCAGAGAGATGACTCACACATCACAGGAAGATGGAAGCTGTTTACATTGTAACAGCAGCCTCGGAGAGATGACTCACACATCACAGGAAGACGGAAGCTGTTTACATTGTAACAGCAGCCTCAGAGAGATGACTCACACATCACAGGAAGATGGAAGCTGTTTACATTGTAACAGCAGCCTCGGAGAGATGACTCACACATCACAGGAAGATGGAAGCTGTTTACATTGTAACAGCAGGGTCAGAGAGATGACTCACACATCACAGGAAGATGGAAGCTGTTTACATTGTAACAGCAGGGTCAGAGAGATGACTCACACATCACAGGAAGATGGAAGCTGTTTACATTGTAACAGCAGCCTCGGAGAGATGACTCACACATCACAGGAAGATGGAAGCTGTTTACATTGTAACAGCAGCCTCAGAGAGATGACTCACACATCACAGGAAGATGGAAGCTGTTTACATTGTAACAGCAGCCTCGGAGAGATGACTCACACATCACAGGAAGATGGAAGCTGTTTACATTGTAACAGCAGCCTCGGAGAGATGACTCACACATCACAGGAAGATGGAAGCTGTTTACATTGTAACAGCAGCCTCAGAGAGATGACTCACACATCACAGGAAGATGGAAGCTGTTTACATTGTAACAGCAGGGTCGGAGAGATGACTCACACATCACAGGAAGATGGAAGCTGTTTACATTGTAACAGCAGCCTCGGAGAGATGACTCACACGTCACAGGAAGATGGAAGCTGTTTACATTGTAACAGCAGGGTCGGAGAGATGACTCGCACATCACAGGAAGATGGAAGCTGTTTACATTGTAACAGCAGCCTCGGAGAGATGACTCACACATCACAGGAAGATGGAAGCTGTTTACATTGTAACAGCAGCCTCGGAGAGATGACTCACACATCACAGGAAGATGGAAGCTGTTTACATTGTAACAGCAAGGTCGGAGAGATGACTGACACATCCCAGGGAGATGGAAGCTGTTTACATTGTAACAGCAGCCTCAGAGAGATGACTGACACATCCCAGGGAGATGGAAGCTGTTTACATTGTAACAGCAGCCTCAGAGAGATGACTCACACATCACAGGAAGATGGACGCTGTTTACATTGTAACAGCAGGGTCGGAGAGATGACTCGCACATCACAGGAAGATGGAAGCTGTTTACATTGTAACAGCAGGGTCGGAGAGATGACTCACACATCACAGGAAGATGGAAGCTGTTTAAATTGTAACAGCAGCCTCGGAGAGATGACTCGCACATCACAGGAAGATGGAAGCTGTTTACATTGTAACAGCAGCCTCGGAGAGATGACTCGCACATCACAGGAAGATGGAAGCTGTTTACATTGTAACAGCAGGGTCGGAGAGATGACTCACACATCACAGGAAGATGGAAGCTGTTTACATTGTAACAGCAGGGTCGGAGAGATGACTCACACATCATAGGAAGATGGAAGCTGTTTACATTGTAACAGCAGCCTCGGAGAGATGACTCACACATCACAGGAAGATGGAAGCTGTTTACATTGTAACAGCAGCCTCGGAGAGATGACTCACACATCACAGGAAGATTGAAGCTGTTTACATAGTAACAGCAGCCTCAGAGAGATGACTCACACATCACAGGAAGATGGAAGCTGCTTACATTGTAACAGCAGCCTCGGAGAGATGACTCACACATCACAGGAAGATGGAAGCTGTTTACATAGTAACAACAGCCTCGGAGAGATGACTCACACATCACAGGAAGATGGAAGCTGTTTACATTGTAACAGCAGCCTCGGAGAGATGACTCACACATCACAGGAAGATGGAAGCTGTTTACATTGTAACAGCAGCCTCGGAGAGATGACTCTCTCATCACAGGAAGATGGAAGCTGTTTACATTGTAACAGCAGCCTCGGAGAGATGACTCGCTCATCACAGGAAGATGGAAGCTGTTTACATTGTAACAGCAGCCTCGGAGAGATGACCCGCTCATCACAGGAAGATGGAAGCTGTTTACATTGTAACAGCAGCCTCGGAGAGATGACTCACACATCACAGGAAGATGGAAGCTGTTTACATTGTAACAGCAGCCTCGGAGAGATGACTCGCACATCACAGGAAGATGGAAGCTGTTTACATTGTAACAGAAGGCTCAGAAAGATGACTCACACATCACAGGAAGATGGAAGCTGTTTACATTGTAACAGCAGGGTCGGAGAGATGACTCACACATCACAGGAAGATGGAAGCTGTTTACATTGTAACAGCAGGCTCGAAGAGATGACTCGCACATCACAGGAAGATGGAAGCTGTTTACATTGTAACAGCAGCCTCGGAGAGATGACTCGTACATCACAGGAAGATGGAAGCTCTTTACATTGTAACAGCAGGGTCGGAGAGATGACTCACACATCACAGGAAGATGGAAGCTGTTTACATTGTAACAGCAGCCTCAGATAGATGACTCACACATCACAGGAAGATGGAAGCTGTTTACATTGTAACAGAAGGCTCAGAGAGATGACTCACACATCACAGGAAGATGGAAGCTGTTTACATTGTAACAGCAGCCTCGGAGAGATGACTCACACATCACAGGAAGATTGAAGCTGTTTACATAGTAACAGCAGCCTCAGAGAGATGACTCACACATCACAGGAAGATGGAAGCTGTTTACATTGTAACAGCAGCCTCGGAGAGATGACTCACACATCACAGGAAGATGGAAGCTGTTTACATAGTAACAACAGCCTCGGAGAGATGACTCACACATCACAGGAAGATGGAAGCTGTTTACATTGTAACAGCAGCCTCGGAGAGATGACTCACACATCACAGGAAGATGGAAGCTGTTTACATTGTAACAGCAGCCTCGGAGAGATGACTCTCTCATCACAGGAAGATGGAAGCTGTTTACATTGTAACAGAAGCCTCGGAGAGATGACTCACACATCACAGGAAGATGGAAGCTGTTTACATTGTAACAGCAGCCTCGGAGAGATGACTCGCTCATCACAGGAAGATGGAAGCTGTTTACATTGTAACAGCAGCCTCGGAGAGATGACCCGCTCATCACAGGAAGATGGAAGCTGTTTACATTGTAACAGCAGCCTCGGAGAGATGACTCACACATCACAGGAAGATGGAAGCTGTTTACATTGTAACAGCAGCCTCGGAGAGATGACTCGCACATCACAGGAAGATGGAAGCTGTTTACATTGTAACAGAAGGCTCAGAAAGATGACTCACACATCACAGGAAGATGGAAGCTGTTTACATTGTAACAGAAGGCTCAGAAAGATGACTCACACATCACAGGAAGATGAAAGCTGTTTACATTGTAACAGCAGGGTCGGAGAGATGACTCACACATCACAGGAAGATGGAAGCTGTTTACATTGTAACAGCAGGCTCGAAAAGATGACTCACACATCACAGGAAGATGGAAGCTGTTTACATTGTAACAGCAGCCTCGGAGAGATGACTCACACATCACAGGAAGATGGAAGCTGTTTACATTGTAACAGCAGGCTCGAAGAGATGACTCACACATCACAGGAAGATGGAAGCTGTTTACATTGTAACAGCAGCCTCAGATAGATGACTCACACATCACAGGAAGATGGAAGCTGTTTACATTGTAACAGAAGGCTCAGAGAGATGACTCACACATCACAGGAAGATGGAAGCTGTTTACATTGTAACAGCAGCCTCGGAGAGATGACTCACACATCACAGGAAGATGGAAGCTGTTTACATTGTAACAGCAGGCTCGAAGAGATGACTCACACATCACAGGAAGATGGAAGCTGTTTACATTGTAACAGCAGCCTCGGAGAGATGACTCACACATCACAGGAAGATGGAAGCTGTTTACATTGTAACAGCAGGCTCGAAGAGATGACTCACACATCACAGGAAGATGGAAGCTGTTTACATTGTAACAGCAGCCTCAGATAGATGACTCACACATCACAGGAAGATGGAAGCTGTTTACATTGTAACAGAAGGCTCAGAGAGATGACTCACACATCACAGGAAGATGGAAGCTGTTTACATTGTAACAGCAGCCTCGGAGAGATGACTCACACATCACAGGAAGATGGAAGCTGTTTACATAGTAACAGCAGCCTCGGAGAGATGACTCACACATCACAGGAAGATGGAAGCTGTTTACATTGTAACAGCAGCCTCGGAGAGATGACTCACACATCACAGGAAGATGGAAGCTGTTTACATTGTAACAGCAGCCTCGGAGAGATGACTCACACATCACAGGAAGATGGAAGCTGTTTACATTGTAACAGCAGCCTCGGAGAGATGACTCTCTCATCACAGGAAGATGGAAGCTGTTTACATTGTAACAGCAGCCTCGGAGAGATGACTCGCTCATCACAGGAAGATGGAAGCTGTTTACATTGTAACAGCAGCCTCGGAGAGATGACTCGCTCATCACAGGAAGATGGAAGCTGTTTACATTGTAACAGCAGCCTCGGAGAGATGACTCACACATCACAGGAAGATGGAAGCTGCTTACATTGTAACAGCAGCCTCGGAGAGATGACTCACACATCACGGGAAGATTGAAGCTGTTTACATTGTAACAGCAGCCTCGGAGAGATGACTCGCACATCACAGGAAGATGGAAGCTGTTTACATTGTAACAGAAGGCTCAGAAAGATGACTCACACATCACAGGAAGATGGAAGCTGTTTACATTGTAACAGAAGGCTCAGAAAGATGACTCACACATCACAGGAAGATGAAAGCTGTTTACATTGTAATAGCAGGGTCGGAGAGATGACTCACACATCACAGGAAGATGGAAGCTGTTTACATTGTAACAGCAGGCTCAGAGAGATGACTCACACATCACAGGAAGATGGAAGCTGTTTACATTGTAACAGCAGCCTCGGAGAGATGACTCACACATCACAGGAAGATGGAAGCTGTTTACATTGTAACAGCAGCCTCGGAGAGATGACTCACACATCACAGGAAGATGGAAGCTGTTTACATTGTAACAGCAGGCTCGAAGAGATGACTCACACATCACAGGAAGATGGAAGCTGTTTACATTGTAACAGCAGCCTCAGATAGATGACTCACACATCACAGGAAGATGGAAGCTGTTTACATTGTAACAGCAGGCTCAGAGAGATGACTCACACATCACAGGAAGATGGAAGCTGTTTACATTGTAACAGCAGGCTTGAAGAGATGACTCACACATCACAGGAAGATGGAAGCTGTTTACATTGTAACAGCAGCCTCGGAGAGATGACTCACACATCACAGGAAGATGGAAGCTGTTTACATTGTAACAGCAGGCTCGAAGAGATGACTCACACATCACAGGAAGATGGAAGCTGTTTACATTGTAACAGCAGCCTCAGATAGATGACTCACACATCACAGGAAGATGGAAGCTGTTTACATTGTAACAGAAGGCTCAGAGAGATGACTCACACATCACAGGAAGATGGAAGCTGTTTACATTGTAACAGCATGATCGGAGAGATGACTCACACATCACAGGAAGATGGAAGCTGTTTACATTGTAACAGCATGATCGGAGAGATGACTCACACATCACAGGAAGATGGAAGCTGTTTACATTGTAACAGCAGCCTCGGAGAGATGACTCACACATCACAGGAAGATGGAAGCTGTTTTCATTGTAACAGCAGCCTCGGAGAGATGACTCACACATCACAGGAAGATGGAAGCTGTTTACATTGTAACAGCAGGCTCGGAGAGATGACTCGCACATCACAGGAAGATGGAAGCTGTTTACATTGTAACAGCAGCCTCGGAGAGATGACTCACACATCACAGGAAGATGGAAGCTGTTTACATTGTAACAGCAGCCTCAGAGAGATAACTCACACATCACAGGAAGATGGAAGCTGTTTACATTGTAACAGAAGGCTCAGAGAGATGACTCACACATCACAGGAAGATGGAAGCTGTTTACATTGTAACAGCAGGGTCGGAGAGATGACTCACACATCACAGGAAGATGGAAGCTGTTTACATTGTAACAGCAGCCTCAGAGAGATGACTCACACATCACAGGAAGATGGAAGCTGTTTACATTGTAACAGCAGCCTCGGAGAGATGACTCACACACCACAGGAAGATGGAAGCTGTTTACATTGTAACAGCAGGATCGGAGAGATGACTCACACATCACAAGGAGGATGGAAGCTGTTTACATTGTAACAGCAGCCTCAGAGAGATGACTCACACATCACAGGAAGATGGAAGCTGTTTACATTGTAACAGCAGGGTCGGAGAGATGACTCACACATCACAGGAAGATGGAAGCTGTTTACATTGTAACAGCAGGCTCGAAGAGATGACTCACACATCACAGGAAGATGGAAGCTGTTTACATTGTAACAGCAGCCTCAGAGAGATGACTCACACACCACAGGAAGATGGAAGCTGTTTACATTGTAACAGCAGGATCGGAGAGATGACTCACACATCACAGG
Source organism: Gastrophryne carolinensis (assembly GCA_027917425.1). NCBI lineage: Eukaryota > Metazoa > Chordata > Amphibia > Anura > Microhylidae > Gastrophryne > Gastrophryne carolinensis. Next base: position 923,880 of record CM051241.1, read on the forward strand.
AAGATGGAAGCTGTTTACATTGTAACAGCAGCCTCGGAGAGATGACTCACATATCACAGGAAGATGGAAGCTGTTTACATTGTAACAGCAGGCTCGGAGAGATGACTCGCACATCACAGGAAGATGGAAGCTGTTTACATTGTAACAGCAGCCTCAGAGAGATAACTCACACATCACAGGAAGATGGAAGCTGTTTACATTGTAACAGAAGGCTCAGAGAGATGACTCACACATCACAGGAAGATGGAAGCTGTTTACATTGTAACAGCAGCCTCGGAGAGATGACTCACACATCACAGGAAGATGGAAGCTGTTTACATTGTAACAGCAGCCTCAGAGAGATGACTCACACATCACCGGAAGATGGAAGCTGTTTACATTGTAACAGCAGGGTCAGAGAGATGACTCACACATCACAGGAAGATGGTAGCTGTTTACATTGTAACAGCAGGGTCAGAGAGATGACTCACACATCACAGGAAGATGGAAGCTGTTTACATTGTAACAGCAGCCTCAGAGAGATGACTCACACATCACCGGAAGATGGAAGCTGTTTACATTGTAACAGCAGGGTCAGAGAGATGACTCACACATCACAGGAAGATGGTAGCTGTTTACATTGTAACAGCAGGGTCAGAGAGATGACTCACACATCACAGGAAGATGGTAGCTGTTTACATTGTAACAGCAGGGTCAGAGAGATGACTCACACATCACAGGAAGATGGTAGCTGTTTACATTGTAACAGCAGGGTCAGAGAGATGACTCACACATCACAGGAAGATGGTAGCTGTTTACATTGTAACAGCAGCCTCGGAGAGATGACTCACACATCACAGGAAGATGGAAGCTGTTTACATTGTAACAGCAGGGTCAGAGAGATGACTCGCACATCACAGGAAGATGGAAGCTGTTTACATTGTAACAGCAGCCTCGGAGAGATGACTCACACATCACAGGAAGATGGAAGCTGTTTACATTGTAACAGCCGGGTCGGAGAGATGACTCACACATCACAGGAAGATGGAAGCTGTTTACATTGTAACAGCAGGGTCGGAGAGATGACTCACACATCACAGGAAGATGGAAGCTGTTTACATTGTAACAGCCGGGTCGGAGAGATGACTCACACATCACAGGAAGATGGAAGCTGTTTACATTGTAACAGCCGGGTCGGAGAGATGACTCACACATCACAGGAAGATGGAAGCTGTTTACATTGTAACAGCAGGGTCGGAGAGATGACTCACACATCCCACACATTCATAAGTCTATGGAGGAATCACCAAACACAGGGGAACGCGTTACCTTGCCGGGTGTCGCTTCACCTGCAACAGAAAGAAATGCAGTCAGCTGACCAATAGCGGACAGGGCCGGCTTGTGGGCGGGGCCCAAGGGAGGGGTGGGTGGATCCAGCGCATTGCAAGCTGGGAAAAAGCGGGTTTTCAGAGGATATAAACACTTACGCGGCCCTTCGCCAGAATCCGTCTCCGGTATCCTCTGCGGGGGAGGGAGGTCGGGTATGTTTAGAGGCGGGGCCGCGTCGGGGATCCTCGGGGGCGGGGCCTGCTGGTCGCTTAGATCCGGCTGTAAGTGCAGCGTGATATCGCTCTGACCCTGGATCATGAAGGTGTGGTGAGTGCTGAAGATGTGGTAACCTTTCCCCGCCGGGCAAATCTCTGCAAACGACACTGGCCAAGCCATAACAAAGCCCAGTAACGGGTTATTATTAGAATGAGTATCTATAAATAGTATCTATAATGAGATTATGATTATTATAATGAATATATATAATGAGAGTATTATTAATATAAAGAGCATCTATTATGAGAGTATTATTATAATGAGTCTCTATAATGAGAGTATTATTATTATAATGAGTATCTATAATGAGAGTATGATTAATATAAAGAGCATCTATTATGAGAGTATTATTATAATGAGTATCTATAATGAGAGTATTATTATTATAAAGAGTATCTATAATGAGATTATTATTATTATGATGAGTATTTATAATGAGAGTATTATTATTATAAAGAGTCTCTATAATGAGATTATTATTATTATGATGAGTATTTATAATGAGAGTATTATTATTATAATGAGTATCTATAATGAGATTATTATTATTATGATGAGTATTTATAATGAGATTATTATTATTATGATGAGTATTTATAATGAGAGTATTGTTATTAATAATAACAATACTCTCATTATAAATACTCATCATAATAATAATAATCTCATTATAAATACTCATCATAATAATAATAATCTCATTATAGATACTCTTTATAATAACTTATTATAAAGAGTATCTATAATGAGATTATTATTATTATGATGAGTATTTATAATGAGATTATTATTATTATGATGAGTATTTATAATGAGAGTATTGTTATTATAAAGAGTATCTATAATGAGATTATTATTATTATGATGAGTATTTCTAATGAGATTATTATTATTGTAATGAGTATCTATAATGAGAGTATTATTATTATAAATAGTATCTATAATGATATTATGATTATTATAATGAGTATATATAATGAGAGTATTATTATTCTAAAGAGTATCTATAATAAGATTCAGATTATTAATATTAGAATGAGTATCGATAATGAGATTATGATTATTATGACTATCTATAATGAGATTGTTATTATTATAATGAGTATCTATAATGAGATTATTATAAAGAGTATCTATTATGAGAGTATTATTATAATGAGTATCTATAATGAGAGTATTATTATTATTATTATAAAGAGTATCTATTATGAGAGTATTATTATAAAGAGTATCTATAATGAGAGTATTATTATAAAGAGTATCTATAATGAGAGTATTATTATAAAGATCTATAGAGTATCTATAATGAGATTCAGATTATTCATATTATAATGAGTATCTATAGTGAGATTATGATTATTATAATGAGTATCTATAATAAGATTTTTATAATTAGAATAAGGAGATTTTATAATGAGAGTATTATTATAATACTAAGTATCTGTAATGAGAGTATTATTATAATGAGTATCTATAGTGAGAGTATTATTAATATAAAGAGAATCTATAATGAGATTCTTATTATTAGAATAAGTATCTATGAGATTATTATTATAATTATAAAGGGTGTCTATAATGAGATTAATATTATTAGAATGAGTATCTATAATGAGATTATTATTATTAGAATGAGTATCTATAATGAGATTATTATTATGATGAGTATTTATAATGAAATTATTTTTGCTATTATTATTATTATGAGCATCTAGAATGAGATTATTATTATAATGAGTGTCTATAATGAGATTATTATCATTAGAATGAGTATCTATAATGAGATTCTTATTATAATGAGTATCTATAATGAAATTATTATTATTATTATAATGAGCATCTATAATGAGATTATTATTATTAGAATGAGTTTCTCTAATGAGATTATTATTATTATAATGAGTATCTATAATGAGATTATTATTATTATTAGAATGAGTTTCTCTAATGAGATTATTATTATTATAATGAGAATCTATAATGAGATTATTATTATTATTAGAATGAGTTTCTCTAATGAGATTATTATTATTATAATGAGTATATATAATGAGATTATTATTATAGTGAGTATCTATAATGAGATTATTATTATTATAGTGAGTATCTACAATGAGATTATTATTATTATTATTATAGTGAGTATCTAAAATGAGATTATTACTATTAATATGATTGTAATGAGTTTCTATAATGAGAGTATTATTATTATAATAAGTATCTATAATGAAATTATTTTTGCTATTAATATTATTATTATTATTATTATTATAGTGAGTATCTATAATGAGATTATTATAATAATGAGTGTCTGAAATGAGATTATTCATATTATTATGATTATAATAATATGTGTCTATAATGAGATTATTATTATTATGAGTATCTACAATGATATTATCATTGTTATATTGAGTATCTATAATGATTCTGTATTATTGCTATAATGAGTATCTGATTCTCTGTCCAGATTTATGTTATGCAAATGAGCATGCAAATGATGTGCAATGCAATGTACCGGTGCCCTCGGCAGGACAGGCCTCGCAGTGCGGCCCCCAGGCCTTGCCCACGCTGCAGCAGCACAGTTGCTGGGTCATGCGGATGGAGATGGGGTGCTGGCACTGACCCTCCGACCCCACCAGCCTGTAGCACAAACTCTTCACCTCCGATTTCTCCTCTAGGAAAGAACATAACATTATTCGTGACTCTCCCCTGTTATAATGTAGATGTGTATAGTGACTCTCCTGTATTATAATGTAGATGTGTATAGTGACCCTCCTCTATTATAATGTAGATGTGTATAGTGACTCTCCTCTATTATAACATAGATGTGTATAGTGACTCTCCTCTATTATAATGTAGATGTGTATAGTGACTCTCCTCTATTATAATGTAGATGTGTATAGTGACTCTCCTCTATTATAATGTAGATGTGTATAGTGACTCTCCTCTATTATAATGTAGATGTGTATAGTGACTCTCCTGTATTATAACATAGATGTGTATAGTGACTCTCCTGTATTATAATGTAGATGTGTATAGTGACCCTCCTCTATTATAATGTAGATGTGTATAGTGACTCTCCTCTATTATAACATAGATGTGTATAGTGACTCTCCTCTATTATAATGTGGATGTGTATAGTGACTCTCCTCTATTATAACATAGATGTGTATAGTGACTCTCCTCTATTATAATGTAGATGTGTATAGTGACTCTCCTCTATTATAACATAGATGTGTATAGTGACTCTCCTCTATTATAATGTGGATGTGTATAGTGACTCTCCTCTATTATAACATAGATGTGTATAGTGACTCTCCTCTATTATAATGTAGATGTGTATAGTGACTCTTCTCTATTATAATGTAGATGTGTATAGTGACTCTCCTCTATTATAATGTAGATGTGTATAGTGACCCTCCTGTATTATAATGTAGATGTGTATCGTGACTCTCCTGTATTATAATGTAGATGTGTATAATGACTCTCCTCTATTATAATGTAGATGTGTATAGTGACTCTCCTCTATTATAATGTAGATGTGTATAGTGACTCTCCTCTATTATGATGTAGATGTGTATAGTGACTCTCCTCTATTATAATGTAGATATGTATAGTGACTCTTCTCTATTATAACATAGATGTGTATAGTGACACTCCTCTATTATAATGTAGATGTGTATAGTGACTCTCCTCTATTATAATGTAGATGTGTATAGTGACTCTCCTCTATTATAATGTAGATGTGTATAGTGACTCTCCTCTATTATAATGTAGATGTGTATAGTGACTCTCCTCTATTATAATGTAGATGTGTATAGTGACCCTCCTGTATTATAATGTAGATGTGTATAGTGACACTCCTCTATTATAATGTAGATGTGTATAGTGACTCTCCTCTATTATAATGTAGATGTGTATAGTGACTCTCCTCTATTATAATGTAGATGTGTATAGTGACTCTCCTGTATTATAATTTAGATGTGTATAGTGACCCTCCTGTATTATAATGTAGATGTGTATAGTGACTATCCTCTATTATAATGTAGATCTGTATAGTGACTCTCCTCTATTATAATGTAGATGTGTATAGTGACTCTCCTCTATTATAACATAGATGTGTATAGTGACTCTCCTCTATTATAATGTAGATGTGTATAGTGACTCTCCTCTATTATAATGTAGATGTGTATAGTGACTCTCCTCTATTATAATGTAGATGTGTATAGTGACTCTCCTCTATTATAATGTAGATGTGTATAGTGACTCTCCTGTATTATAACATAGATGTGTATAGTGACTCTCCTGTATTATAATGTAGATGTGTATAGTGACCCTCCTCTATTATAATGTAGATGTGTATAGTGACTCTCCTCTATTATAACATAGATGTGTATAGTGACTCTCCTCTATTATAATGTGGATGTGTATAGTGACTCTCCTGTATTATAATGTAGATGTGTATAGTGACTCTCCTCTATTATAATGTGGATGTGTATAGTGACTCTCCTGTATTATAATGTAGATGTGTATAGTGACTCTCCTCTATTATAATGTGGATGTGTATAGTGACTCTCCTGTATTATAATGTAGATGTGTATAGTGACTCTTCTCTATTATAATGTAGATGTGTATAGTGACTCTCCTCTATTATAATGTAGATGTGTATAGTGACTCTTCTCTATTATAATGTAGATGTGTATAGTGACTCTCCTCTATTATAATGTAGATGTGTATAGTGACTCTCCTCTATTATAACATAGATGTGTATAGTGACTCTCCTCTATTATAATGTAGATGTGTATAGTGACTCTCCTCTATTATAACATAGATGTGTATAGTGACTCTCCTCTATTATAATGTGGATGTGTATAGTGACTCTCCTCTATTATAACATAGATGTGTATAGTGACTCTCCTCTATTATAATGTAGATGTGTATAGTGACTCTTCTCTATTATAATGTAGATGTGTATAGTGACTCTCCTCTATTATAATGTAGATGTGTATAGTGACCCTCCTGTATTATAATGTAGATGTGTATCGTGACTCTCCTGTATTATAATGTAGATGTGTATAATGACTCTCCTCTATTATAATGTAGATGTGTATAGTGACTCTCCTCTATTATAATGTAGATGTGTATAGTGACTCTCCTCTATTATGATGTAGATGTGTATAGTGACTCTCCTCTATTATAATGTAGATATGTATAGTGACTCTTCTCTATTATAACATAGATGTGTATAGTGACACTCCTCTATTATAATGTAGATGTGTATAGTGACTCTCCTCTATTATAATGTAGATGTGTATAGTGACTCTCCTCTATTATAATGTAGATGTGTATAGTGACTCTCCTCTATTATAATGTAGATGTGTATAGTGACTCTCCTCTATTATAATGTAGATGTGTATAGTGACCCTCCTGTATTATAATGTAGATGTGTATAGTGACACTCCTCTATTATAATGTAGATGTGTATAGTGACTCTCCTCTATTATAATGTAGATGTGTATAGTGACTCTCCTCTATTATAATGTAGATGTGTATAGTGACTCTCCTGTATTATAATTTAGATGTGTATAGTGACCCTCCTGTATTATAATGTAGATGTGTATAGTGACTATCCTCTATTATAATGTAGATCTGTATAGTGACTCTCCTCTATTATAATGTAGATGTGTATAGTGACTCTCCTCTATTATAATGTAGATGTGTATAGTGACTCTTCTCTATTATAATGTAGATGTGTATAGTGACTCTCCTCTATTATAATGTAGATGTGTATAGTGACTCTCCTCTATTATAATGTAGATGTGTATAGTGACACTCCTCTATTATAATGTAGATGTGTATAGTGACTCTCCTGTATTATAATGTAGATGTGTATAGTGACTCTCCTCTATTATAATGTAGATGTGTATAGTGACTCTCCTCTATTATAATGTAGATGTGTATAGTGACTCTCCTCTATTATAATGTAGATGTGTATAGTGACTCTCCTGTATTATAATGTAGATGTGTATAGTGACTCTCCTCTATTATAACGTAGGTTTGTATAGTGACTCTTCTCTGTTATAATGTAGATGTGTATAGTGACTCTCCTCTATTATGATGTAGATGTGTATAGTGACTCTCCTCTATTATAACGTAGGTTTGTATAGTGACTCTTCTCTATTATAATATAGATGTGTATAGTGACTCTTCTTTATTATAATGTATATGTGTATAGTGACTCTTCTCTATTATAATGTAGATGTGTATAGTGACTCTCCTCTATTATAATGTAGATGTGTATAGTGACTCTTCTCTATTATAATGTAGATGTGTATAGTGACTCTCCTGTATTATAATGTAGATGTGTATAGTGACTCTCCTCTATTATAATGTAGATGTGTATAGTGACTCTCCTCTATTATAATGTAGATGTGTATAGTGACTCTCCTCTATTATAATGTAGATGTGTATAGTGACTCTCCTGTATTATAATGTAGATGTGTATAGTGACTCTCCTCTATTATAACGTAGGTTTGTATAGTGACTCTTCTCTGTTATAATGTAGATGTGTATAGTGACTCTCCTCTATTATGATGTAGATGTGTATAGTGACTCTCCTCTATTATAACGTAGGTTTGTATAGTGACTCTTCTCTATTATAATGTAGATGTGTATAGTGACTCTTCTCTATTATAATGTATATGTGTATAGTGACTCTCCTCTATTATAATGTAGATGTGTATAGTGACTCTTCTCTATTATAATGTAGATGTGTATAGTGACTCTCCTCTATTATAATGTAGATGTGTATAGTGACTCTCCTCTATTATAATGTAGATGTGTATAGTGACTCTCCTCTATTATAACGTAGGTTTGTATAGTGACTCTTCTCTGTTATAATGTAGATGTGTATAGTGACTCTCCTCTATTATGATGTAGATGTGTATAGTGACTCTCCTCTATTATAACGTAGGTTTGTATAGTGACTCTTCTCTGTTATAATGTAGATGTGTATAGTGACTCTCCTCTATTATAATGTAGATGTGTATAGTGACTCTCCTCTATTATAACGTAGGTTTGTATAGTGACTCTTCTCTATTATAATGTAGATGTGTATAGTGACTCTTCTCTATTATAATGTAGATGTGTATAGTGACTCTTCTCTATTATAATGTAGATGTGTATAGTGACTCTTCTCTATTATAATGTAGATGTGTATAGTGACTCTCCTCTATTATAATGTAGATGTGTATAGTGACTCTCCTCTATTATAATGTAGATGTGTATAGTGACTCTCCTCTATTATAACGTAGGTTTGTATAGTGACTCTTCTCTGTTATAATGTAGATGTGTATAGTGACTCTTCTCTATTATAATGTAGATGTGTATAGTGACTCTCCTCTATTATAATGTAGATGTGTATAGTGACTCTCCTGTATTATAATGTAGATGTGTATAGTGACTCTTCTCTATTATAATGTAGATGTGTATAGTGACTCTTCTCTATTATAATGTAGATGTGTATAGTGACTCTCCTGTATTATAATGTAGATGTGTATAGTGACTCTCCTCTATTATAATGTAGATGTGTATAGTGACTCTCCTCTATTATAATGTAGATGTGTATAGTGACTCTCCTCTATTATGATGTAGATGTGTATAGTGACTCTCCTCTATTATAATGTAGATGTGTATAGTGACTCTCCTGTATTATAATGTAGATGTGTATAGTGACTCTTCTCTATTATAATGTAGATGTGTATAGTGACTCTTCTCTATTATAATGTAGGTGTGTATAGTGACTCTTCTCTATTATAATGTAGATGTGTATAGTGACTCTCCTCTATTATAATGTAGATGTGTATAGTGACTCTCCTGTATTATAATGTAGATGTGTATAGTGACTCTCCTCTATTATAATGTAGATGTGTATAGTGACTCTCCTCTATTATAATGTATATGTGTATAGTGACTCTCCTCTATTATAATGTAGATGTGTATAGTGACTCTCCTCTATTATAATGTAGATGTGTATAGTGACTCTCCTCTATTATAATGTAGATGTGTATAGTGACTCTCCTGTATTATAATGTAGATGTGTATAGTGACTCTCCTCTATTATAATGTAGATGTGTATAATGACTCTCCTCTATTATAATGTAGATGTGTATAGTGACTCCCCTCTATTATAATGTAGATGTGTATTGTGACTCTCCTCTATTATGATGTAGATGTGTATAGTGACTCCCCTCTATTATGATGTAGATGTGTATAGTGACTCTCCTCTATTATAATGTAGATGTGTATAGTGACTCTCCTCTATTATGATGTAGATGTGTATAGTGACTCTCCTCTATTATAATGTAGATGTGTATAGTGACTCTACTTTATTATGATGTAGATGTGTATAGTGACTCTCCTCTATTATAATGTAGATGTGTATAGTGACTCTACTTTATTATGATGTAGATGTGTATAGTGACTCTCCTCTATTATAATGTAGATGTGTATAGTCACTCTCCTCTATTATAACATAGATGTGTATAGTGACTCTCCTCTATTATAATGTTGATGTGTATAGTGACTCTCCTCTATTATAATGTAGATGTGTATAGTGACTCTTCTCTATTATAATGTAGATTTGTATAGTGACTCTCCTGTATTATAATGTAGATGTGTATAGTGACCCTCCTGTATTATAATGTAGATGTGTATAGTGACTCTCCTCTATTATAATGTAGATGTGTATAGTGACTCTCCTCTATTATAATGTAGATGTGTATAGTGACTCTCCTCTATTATAATGTAGATGTGTATAGTGACTCTCCTCTATTATAATGTAGATGTGTATAGTGACTCTCCTCTATTATAATGTAGATGTGTATAGTGACTATTCTCTATTATAATGTAGATGTGTATAGTGACTCTCCTCTATTATAATGTAGATGTGTATTGTGACTCTTCTCTATTATAATGTAGATGTGTATAGTGACTCTCCTGTATTATAATGTAGATGTGTATAGTGACTATTCTCTATTATAATGTAGATGTGTATAGTGACTCTCCTCTATTATAATGTAGATGTGTATAGTGACCCTCCTCTATTATAATGTAGATGTGTATAGTGACTCTCCTGTATTATAATGTAGATGTGTATAGTGACTCTCCTGTATTATAATGTAGATGTGTATAGTGACTCTCCTCTATTATAATGTAGATGTGTATAGTGACTCTCCTGTATTATAATGTAGATGTGTATAGTGACTCTCCTCTATTATAACATAGATGTGTATAGTGACTCTCCTCTATTATAACATAGATGTGTATAGTGACTCTCCTCTATTATAATGTTGATGTGTATAGTGACTCTCCTCTATTATAATGTAGATGTGTATAGTGACTCTTCTCTATTATAATGTAGATTTGTATAGTGACTCTCCTGTATTATAACATAGATGTGTATAGTGACTCTCCTCTATTATAATGTTGATGTGTATAGTGACTCTCCTGTATTATAATGTAGATGTGTATAGTGACTCTCCTGTATTATAATGTAGATGTGTATAGTGACTCTCCTCTATTATAATGTAGATGTGGATAGTGACTCTTCTCTATTATAATGTAGATGTGTATAGTGACTCTCCCCTGTTATAATATATCTGATCGTGTATAGTTAGGGGGGCGGAGACTCACGTATGCAGCGCATCTGGGAGGAGATGAAGATGTATCCGTATTTGCAGGCGCAGCGGAAGCTCCCCTGCGTGTTCAGACACTCTCCATTCTGGCAGACCCCCTGCATGGTGCACTCGTTTATATCTGCGGGAGGGCGGCACATGATGTAACACAATGAAGGAGACGATTACACCTCATTAATATTCATATAATTAATATCCATATAATCGCTCACAGTAAAAACAATGGAAAGAGACGTTTTATTAGTCGCCATGACAATTTTTTTCCTGTGATGTGCAGGACGCAGCATAGCGACTGACGATTGGTCCTGGTGACGTGTTCACTGGCGAATGTGGAGTCCGCATGACCACCAAGAGAGTCACCAAAAATCAGCGCGCTCCCCCTAAGCCGAGCCAAAGCGGACTGAAAGCCTCCAGTGCTGGTGTTACTCACACTGTGACAGTAGTGGCCGACAGGCTATGCTTTCCTCATCCCACAGAGAAATACTCTCCAAAGGAAAAACCTTCTCTGATGTTACACCTCAAAGAGGGACAAATGAGAACAACGAGGGACATGGACTCCCTCCAAATCAGGGACACATTGAGCTGTGTAATGCGCCGTGTCAGGTGACCATTCATTCTCCAGTGTTACACCGCTAACGTCTATCTGGATTATGAGTCCACTGCACTCAGCACTCTGTAACACTCTATGATTTCCTCTTCCTGTCTGTGTTACGCGCCGTGTCAGGTGACCATTCATGCTCCAGTGTTACACCAGTATCGCCTATGTGGATTATGACTCATGTACCTACCTTGGCAGTGAGTGCTGTTGAGCCTTTTGTACCCCAGGGGGCAGTCTGCTCCAGTCTCTCCTCGGAATGGTCCGGGTTTCTGTGTGCCGGCGTCTGCGGGAGAAACACAGTGTCATCATCTTCCCCCAACATCCTTCCCTCCCTATACACACACATGCTAATGAAAGAGGCGTAACCTGGGCCCAGGAGGTCAGAGGGGCCCCATCACTGTTGCTCCTCTCCCTTATTAATCATATATGTGCTCACTTGGCACCAGAATCCCGGCAGGTTAAACTTCTGGCCATAGACCTTCTGTCTCATTCCCATATCTCTAAACTGTCCCTGATTTGAAGCGACTGTCCCTCTTTTGAGTCTATGTCCCCCTGTCTCTCATTGTTCTAATTTGTCCCTATCTATCCCCTTAATGAGGGGGCGTGGCTTCATCTATCCCCCAATGAGGGGGTGTGGCTTAATACATCCCTCAATGAGGGGGTGTGGCTTAATACATCCCTCAATGAGGGGCGTTGCTTAATCTATCCCTCAATGAGGGGGCGTGGCTGCATTTACATATCTCTCCTTGAGGTGTAACATGCAGATCTGCAGCAATAAATGATTCATTTGCCTATTCAAAGTGTTTCTATTGTTGTAACTGTTACAGTGTATCTCCTATCCATCCCTCAACGAGGGGGCGTGGCTTCACCCATCCCTCAATGAGGGGGCGTGGTCTCATTTACATACTGTCCCTCTTTGAGGTGTAACATGCAGATCTGCAGCAATAACTGATGCATTCGCCTATTCAAAGTGATTCTATTGTTGTATCTCCTATATATAATTATAATTATTTAATTAATAATAATTATTAATCATTAATTAAATAAATTAATAAATAATTAACTAATAATAATGAATAATTAATTATGATTGTTATATATCTCCTATTCATCCCTCAATGAGGGGGCGTGGCTTCATCAATCCCTCAATGAGGGGGTGTGGCTTTCTCCATCCCGCAATGAGTGGGCGTGGCTTCATACATCCTTCAATGAGGGGGCGTGGCCTAATTTAACAATTGACCCTGAAAAGTTGAGAGGTGTGCTCATTCCTACTTAGTACAAACCTTATAAGGGGTGGGGCTTCTGAGGCCCATGTGGGCGTAGCATGAGCTATGCATAACAAATAACGGTGGGGGGGCCGAGACTACTCACATGACAGCTGGGGGCACTTGTTACACTTGTGTTGCCCCCACGCTGCGCCCACGCTGCCGCAGCAATCTTCCTCCTTGGTTAGCCCTGGAAGCGGGTTACTGCCGCACTGAAAGAGGAAGCATTCAAAAATAAGACACTCCCCCCATAGACATGTGACACTGGTCCCTGATTCTTGCTGCCTATGTCCTGTCACTATGGAGCTGGCCCCGCCTTCTATGTCCTGTCACTATGGAGCTGGCCCCGCCTTCTATGTCCTGTCACTATGGAGCTGGCCCCACCTTCTATGTCCTGTCGCTATGGAGCTGGCCCCGCCTTCTATGTCCTGTCACTCAGGGCCTGGCCCCACCTTCTATTTCCTGTCACTATGGAGCTGGCCCCGCCTTCTATGTCCTGTCACTATGGAGCTGGCCCCGCCTTCTATGTCCCGTCACTGTGGTCCTGGCCACGCCTTCTATGTCCTGTCACTATGGTCCTGGTCCCGCCTTCTATGTCCTGTCACTGTGGTCCTGGTCCCGCCTTCTATGTCCCGTCACTGTGGTCCTGGCCCCTCATTCTATGTCCTGTCACTGTGGTCCTGGCCCCGCCTTCTATGTCCCGTCACTGTGGTCCTGGCCCCACCTTCTATGTCCTGTCACTGTGGTCCTGGCCCGCCTCCCCCTATGACTCACCATCTGTTTGGGCAGTGTGTCCTGGAAGCACCTCCCCAGGGGTTTGTAGGTGAGGGGGGGCAGTAGCAGCTTGTTGCCCCCCTGGGGGTGGGGTATGATGTGCTCGCCCCCGCTGTCCGCGCTTCCGTCGGGCCCCAGGCCCTCGATACGATGCACCTGGATGGAGGCGTTGGCCGGGTGATGGACCCGAACGTTCAGAAGAGGCGGAAGGACCTGGACTGAGGAGATAAAGGACTAGTTACTGCCCCCTGGGACCACAAATCACCCGGCAACAGGGGGAGCGTGTGACATCCGACCCACATCGCCGCCAGCCGCCGCCACAGCCATCTCACACAGGGACCACAAATCACCCGGCAACAGGGAGAGCGTGTGACATCCGACCCACAGCGCCGCCCGCCACCGCCACAGCCATCTCACACAGGGAACACAAATCACCCGGCAACAGGGGAGCGTGTGACATCCGACCCACAGCGCCACCAGCCGCTGCCGCCACAGTCATCTCACACAGAGACCACAAATCACCCGGAAACAGGGGAGTGTGTGACATCCGACCCACAGCACCGCCCACCGCGGCCACAGCCATCTCACACAGGGACCACAAATCGCCCGGCAACAGGGGGAGCGTGTGACATCCGACCCACAGCGCCGCCCGCCGCCACAGCCACAGCCATCTCACACAGGGACCACAAATCACCCAGCAACAGGGGGAGCGTGTGACATCCGACCCACAGCGCCACCCGCCGCCACCACAGCCATCTCACACAGGGACCACAAATCACCCGGCAACAGGGGGAGCGTGTGACATCCGACCCACAGCGCCGCCCGCCACCGCCACAGCCATCTCACAGGGAACACAAATAACCCGGCAACAGGGGGAGCGTGTGACATCCGACCCACAGCACCGCCCGCCGCCGCAGCCATCTCACACAGGGACCACAAATCACCCGGCAACAGGTGGAGCGTGTGACATCCGACCCACAGCGCCGCCGCCACAGCCATCTCACACAGGGACCACAAATCACCCGGCAACAGGGGCAGTGTGTGACATCCGATCCACAGAGCCGCCCGCCGCCGCCGCCACAGCCATCTCACACAGGGAACACAAATAACCCGGCAACAGGGGGAGCGTGTGACATCAGACCCACAGCGCCGCCCGCCGCCGCCGCCACAGCCATCTCACGCAGGGACCACAAATCACCCGGCAACAGGGGCAGTGTGTGACATCCGACCCACAGAGCCGCCCACCGCCACAGCCATCTCACACAGGGACCACAAATCACCCGGCAACAGGGGGAGCGTGTGACATCCGACCCACAGCGCCGCCCGCCGCCACAGCCATCTCACACAGGGACCACAAATCACCCGGCAACAGGGGGAGCATGTGACATCCGACCCACAGCGCCGCCGCCGCCACAGCCATCTCACACAGGGAACACAAATCACCCAACAACAGGGAAGCGTGTGACACCCGACCCACAGCACCGCCCGCCGCCACATCCATCTCACACAGGGACCACAAATCACCCGGCAACAGGGGGAGCGTGTGACATCCGACCCACAGCGCCGCCCGCCGCCACAGCCATCTCACACAGGGACCACAAATCACCCGGCAACAGGGGGAGCATGTGACATCCGACCCACAGCGCCGCCCGCCGCCACAGCCATCTCACACAGGGAACACAAATCACCCAACAACAGGGAAGCGTGTGACACCCGACCCACAGCACCGCCCGCCGCCACATCCATCTCACACAGGGACCACAAATCACCCGGCAACAGGGGGAGCATGTGACATCTGAGAGAGAGAGAGAGAGAGAAAGAAAGAGAGAGATAGAAAGAGAGAAAGAAGGAGGGAGAGAGAGAAAGAAAGAAAGAAAGAAAGAAAGAAAGAAAGGAGAGAGAAACACAGGAAGAACCTGGACTGAGGAGATAAGGACTTGTTACTGTCCCTGGGTACCACAAATCACCTGGCAATAGGGGGAGTGTGTGACATCCGAGAAAGAGAAAGAGGGAGAGAGAGAAAGAAAGAGAGAGATAGAAAGAGAGAAAGAAGGAGGGAGAGAGAGAGAGAGAGAAAGAAAGATGCCGACCCACAGCGCCGCCGCCACAGCCATCTCACACAGGGAACACAAATCGCCTGGACAATGAGGGCATGTGTGTCACCTGACCCACATCGCCGCCCGCCGCTGCCATCCCACACAGGGACCACAAATCACCCGGCAACAGGGGAGCGTGTGACATCCGACCCACAGCGCCGCCCGCCACCGCCACAGCCATATCACACAGGGGGCCGAGGCCACGCCCCTAAACACGCTGGCCCAGCCTCCCTAAGGGTCAACAACCGCACATACACTGCTGGATTAAGGGGAATCATGGTGCCCCCTAGAGAGTGAGTAACAGGAAATAGGGAAAAGAAGGAGAGAGAGAAAGAACGAGAAAAAAAAGGTGTGCGAGAGAGAAAGACAGAAAGAAAGAAAGGGTAAAAGAAGGATTGTGACAGAGAGAGAAACAGAAAGAAAGAGAAAAGGAAGGAGTGTGTGAGAGAGAAAAACTGAAATAAAGAAAAAGAGAGAGAGAGAGATGGAGGGAGAAAGAAAGGGAAATACAGAAAGAGAGAGAGAGAGAGAGAGAGAGAGAGAAAGAAAACAAAGGGGTGAGAGAAAGAAAAAAAAGTGTGAGAAAGAAAGAAAGAAAAATAAAGAGAAAAGGGGAGAGAGAGATGATTAGAAATACAGACAAAGAAATAGAAAAAAAATGAGTGCAAGAGAGGGGAAAAACAAAAGGAAAGAAAAATATTGAAAAAAATAGAAAGAAAGAAAGAGAGAGAGAGAAAGAAATAAGGAGAGGGAAAGAAGGAGAATGAGAAAAGGCAGGAGTGAGAGAGAGAAAGTAAGAAAAAAGAAAGAAAGAGAAAAGGCAGGAGTGAAAGATAGAGAAAGACAGAAAGAAAGAACGTAAGAGAGAGAGAAAGAGAGAAAGAAAGAAAGTGTGAGAGAAAGAAAGAAAGAAAGAGAAAAATACAATCCTGTGAAACTCACCTGTAGAATTGTATTTTTCACTGTATCTAGTCCAGGTCGTCCCAGAAGTAATGACAGTTGGGACATCCAAAAGCAGTGTCCATTAGGGCGGGATCCCCAGTGCGGAACAGCATGTAGTTCATTTCACTACCGCCGGAAGCACCGTTCGGCCCAAAACAGCGTCAGCTGAGGCCCTAAGGTCAGCCTTGTAAAACTTGGAAAAGGTATGAACAGAAGACCAAGTGGCGGCCTTACAAACCTGTTCAACAGAAGCCTGGTGCTGAAAAGCCCAAGACGCACCAATAGCACGAGTAGAATGAGCAGTAACACGAAAAGGAGGTTCCTTCCCCTTGGCAGAATAGGCCTGCACCACCGCCTGACGGATCCATATACTGAGAGTGGACTTGGCGGGAGGCAAACCCTTTCTGGAACCTTCAGTGAGAACAAAGAGAAAATCCGACTTCCTGAAGGACTCAGTCGCCACCAGGTAATACTTAATGGTTCTGACCACATCCAGGGAATGGAGGGTCCTTTCCTTAGAAGTAGTCGGTTCTGGACAAAGAGAAGGCAAACCAACTTCCTCATTAAGATGAAAGGGAGAAACGACCTTAGGCAATAAATCAGGTCTAAAGCGAAAAACCACCTTATCCCTATGCCGCTCAAAGTAAGGAGGCTTCATACAAAGCGCGGCCAGCTCTGATACACGAGGTGATCGCTACTAAAAAGACCACCTTTAGGGTCAGGATAGACAATGCAGCATCGCACAGAGGCTCAAAGGGAGGACCCTGGAGAGCAGAAAGTACTAAATTCAAATCCCACACCGGTAATACAGGCTTACGTGGTGGACGTACATGGGTAACTCCTTGGAAAAAAGTCCTGAGCAGTTTGGCAAAAGATCTTTGGAAGAAGCTTGCCAGGGCCGAGACCTGACCCTTGAAGGTGCCCAGCTGTAGACCCAAGTCTAAGCCGTGTTGTAAAAATTCAAAAATCCTAGAAATAGAGAAAGTGCGAAGAGGGAAACTCTTGGATTCACACCAAGCAATGTAGGCCCGCCAAACTCTGTAGTAAATCATGGGAGAAGACTTCTTCCGCGCCTGAATCATGGTCTGAACAACCATAGCAGACAACCCCTTCTCCATCAGGACTGAGGTCTCAATAGCCAGGCCGTCAAAGCCAGCGTCTGTAAATTGGGGTGCCGCAGCGACCCCTGTGTGAGAAGCCCTGGGTCATCAGGCATGATGTAGCGATCTACTGACATCTGAACTATGTCCGCGAACCAACTCCGCCTCGGCCAGCGAGGAGCCACCAGGATGGCTGGTACTCCTTCCTGGGCTATCTTGCACAGCACTCGGCCCAGGGGTGGAAACAGAAGGAAGGCATGAACTCCGTCCAAGAAATCGCCAGAGCGTCTATGGCAAAGGCCAGAGGATCTCTTGACAGGGAGATGAACCTTGGGAGCTTGTGATTGTGTCTGGACGCAAACAGGTCCACGTCCGGCTGACCCCAGCGGAGATACAGAGCATGAAAGATCTTGCTGCTGAGGGACCATTCCCCCAGACGAGAGGCCCCCCTGCTCAGGGAGTCTGCCTACTGGTTCTCTACCTCGGGGATGTAAACCGCAGAGATGCAGGGAACATTCTCCTCTGCCCAAGTCAGAATCTGGGTCACCTCCTCAAGGGCTCGCTTGCTCCGAGTCCCGTCCTGGTGATTGACGTAGGCGACCGCCGTCTGATTGTCCAAGCAAACCTGGACAGCACGACCCCTTAGATGGGGAGTCAAGTGAAGAAGCACCAATCGGATCACTCTCAGCTCCAGGAGATTGATGGGTAAGTGGGCCTCCTTCAGCGTTTGCCAAAAAACCTCCCCAGCTAGTCAGTCTGGCGTCCGTGGTAACAATCTCCCACCGGGGAATCAGAAAGGACCTGCCCACCAACAGATTTTTGGAGTCCAACCACCACAAGATGGACTGTCTGGCCAGGGAGGACAGAGAAAATTCCTGTTCCAGGGACTCCAGCGTCCAGTCCCAAAGGCCTTGACCTGAGAGGTGTCCAACGTCATGCCCAGGAAGGACCTTACCATTGAGGGAGTGATAGAAGACTTGGGGTAATTGATTACCCAACCGAAGTCCTCGAGAGTGGATAACACAGTCAGTGTGTCGCTCTCGGCCTGCTGAAGGGACTGAGCCGCAATCAGCAAATCATCCAGATAAGGAAAAACACGAATGCCCCGGTTCCTCAGGATAACCATGATGCCCGCCAGCACCTTGGTGAACACACGGGGGGCTGAGGCTATCCTGAACGGTAGTGCCACAAACTGTTAATGCTGATGCTCCAATTCAAACCTCAGGAACTTCTGATGTCCCTGAAATATCAGGATGTGAAGATCCTTGATGTCCACCGTGGTCATGAAGTCGCCGGGTCGGAGCGAGCTCACCGCGGACTGTAAGGTCTCCATGCGGAAACGTCTGACTCTGACAAACCTGTTGAGACCCTTCAGATCCAGGATAGGTCTCAGCGTTCCGTCCTTCCTGGGCACCGTGAACAGATTGGAGTAGAACCCTCGACCCCGTTCCTGGCGAGGCACGGGACAAATCACACCTGATATCAGAAGGCGTTGGACGGCCAATCTTAGACCCTGCGCCGTCAATGTGTTCTGGGAAATCCGCGCCCGAAGAAATCTTGAGGGCGGCCAAACTGCCAGCTCTATTTTGTAACCAGAGAAAACCACCTCCTGAATCCACCAATCCGAGACGTGCTGTCTCCAGATGTGAACAAATAGCAGAAGCCGTCCCCCCACCCGGATGGGTGAGGGCGCACCTTCATGCCTGAGAGGGCTTGGCAGGGGGTTTGGATTTAGCTCCCCAGGAAGGAGTGGGTCAGGCGCGAGACCTACCTCGTCCCCAGGAATCTCTGCGGCCACCTGAAAATGAAGAGCCTCTTCCCCCTCGAAAGGAGCGATAGGCAGAAGAACCCCGAAAGGGCCGCGCAGGCTTCTGTCGCTGAGAGAGTCTCCCATCCTTCACCAGGAGGTCCAGACGCTCCCTGAATAACCTGAGCCACAGGAAAGGAGGACTAGTGAGTGACTTCATGGCCGCAGCGTCAGCCGACCACTGCCGCAGCCAGAGCGAGCGACAAAGCGCAACAAGCAGAGCCAAAGCCCTGTCGCCAAGCCGGACACTATCGTCCATAGCCGAGAATACAAAAGCAATAAAATCCACGCAGGCTTTGAGGTCTTTATACTCCTCCGCCCGTTGAGAGACTTGGCAATATCACCTTCTTCTCACCCTCTTCTTGATGGCCAGAGAGATAATGGCCGCGGCACAGACAGGGCGAAGCCCAGCACCCACAAAGGTGAGCGCATGACAAGCCAGCTGATCCATGCGCCTGTCAGCTGGGTCACGCAAGGAAGCCGTATCGGGTGACGACATAACCGTAGTGTTAGATAAACCCAACACAGGGGCATCCACATCGGGAGGACGGGACCAGAGGCAGACCAGCTCCTCAGGGAAGGGATATCGCCTGTCCAGGCCCTTAGGCACCAATGGCAAGTTATTAGCTCTTTCTCATTCCTTAAACACCATATTGGAAAAGTGGGCCTGCTCCGGGAAGACAAGCCTGTGTCTCTCAGGCCGGAATAAATCCCCCTGCTTCCTCTAAGCCACTATAGGAGGGACAATATGCAAAGCCTCAAACACAGAAGACAGCAACTTCTCTGTATCGTCAGGGGGCCACATATCCTCATCCGAGGAGGAACCAGGCTCTCTGTCATAGCCAACCGACTGATCCCCTGAGGAAATGGAGTCCTTAAACAACTCTCCCTCCTCCATGGAGTCTCGACCTCGGAAAAGGTCGTCATCATCATCAGCCAAATCCGAGTAACCCGGCTCGATGTGCCACTTCTTACTCGTGGCCTTCCCAGTAGCTGTACGAGATAACTGTCTCTCCAGGCTGGCCACCCGGTGTGCCAAATCGCTCTGGGACCCCCTTCTGGCTTCCCCCCCGCTGAGGGCTGAATGCAGCAGTGGGGGCATTGGCGAGGCCGCAGGTAAAAGAGGGCTATGGGCAGGGACGCCCACCCTAACATGTTCCAAAAGTACACTCCTAGCGCAAGTGACACAAACCGTGCCGAGTCCGCCCAGGGGGCTGGTACTGCACATGGGGCAGAGCTTCACCAGCCCAGATGGGGCCCCAGCTCATTATCCCCAGAAACCTCCATTATGGTGATTATGGTGAAAATTATACAGGTTACAAGGCACTAACGGTCCAAACCTGAGAGATCCCCAAGTTAGTCCCTCTTTTTGTGTTCCTTCTTAGGAGAGAGGGTGCGGAGAGAGAGTGAGGGGGGTGGTAGGAGACCTGGAGGAACCACAACCCTCAGCTGGCAAGGAGCCACCAGAAGACACAAGGGGAAGAGGCCATGAGCGCTCCCACAGCACATGCACCGAAGGGCCCTGAAGGCGAAGGCGGCAGGAGCAGCAGCAGTAATAAGACGACAGCGGCCGTTGGAGAGGCTGATGGTCAGCAGGGAAAGCCCACGCATGTGAACCTCGAGGGGTGGGCTGCGCGCCGTGACGCAAAACGTGTCATCGCGCGGCCCCGCCCCCCGCTGCGGGTGCAAACAGAGCGCCCTCCAACTAAAATGGCGCGGAGGGAGTGCAGGGGGAGAGGGAGTGCGGGGGGGGAGGGGGCCCCCTCGACGCGGAGCGCTCTAGCACACACAACGAGGCCGCGGCCAAAGAAGAAAGCCGCCGATGCGCCGCTCCCGCCCCCCCCACCAGCGTCAGCGAAGAGAAGGGGTCAAGGGAAACGGGAGGGGTAAGTATCATCAGATCTGACAGATCAGTGAAGCAGGTCAAAGTATCAGTGAAGAAGACATAAAACATGAATAATAAAGCTTGTGGGCACAGACCAAGGGATAACCCCGGGCACAAGTGGCTCCTCCCCCCCAATATGCTCACCATCGCCTATGGCCGGCTAGGGAGGGTCTGCGGCCCAGAGCCCAGCTCTGCCCTGACCCCGGCGTTCTCCCTACCTTCACCTGTCCCTCCCGTCAGCCGAGGCTGGGAGCCATGCGTGGGTCCATGGGAACCGCACGCTCAACTGCCGTATCCAGAGAGAGTATCCAAGACGATCCTAGCAGCAGTACTGCAAGAGAACTCTGGGGGATTCTACTAAGACAGCTCATTTTATAAGGGGCCGGGAGGAGTTACAGCTCTGGATCTTGCAGTAACTGCGCCACCTGGTGGCGGACTACTCAATTGTCATTACTTCTGGGACGACCTGGACTGGATATAGTGAAAAGGCAGGAGTGAGAGATAGAGAAACACAGAAAGAAAGAAAGTGAGAGAGAAAGAAAGAAAGAGAGAAAGGGCAGGAGTGAGAGAGAGAGAGAAAGAAAGACAGAAATAAAGAGAAAGGAGAGAAACAGAAGGTGTGTGTGTGAGAGAGAGAGAGAGAAAGACAGAGAGAAAGAAAGAGAGAAAGAAACAAAATGAAGGAGTGTAATGAGAGACAGAAATTAATATAGAAAAAGCCATCACAGCCGGCTATGAGCCATTTACATTTCATTATCACAGTGTCCTGCACTGATACACACAGCACAAAAAGCTGACATGTAAATGGCTCACAGCTTTATCTCATATATATATATATATATATATATATATATACACACAGCACAGAAAGCTGACATGTAAATGGCTCATAGCAGGCTCCCAGCTTTATCTCCCATATATATATATATATATATATATATATATATATACACACACACACACACACACACACACACACACACACACACACACACAGCAGACAGGTAGAGAGGTGAGGTAAGCACTTACCTTCGGCGGAGCCATGCCCGGGCCCCAGGGGCACGGTGAGAGCCGATTGGCTGATCTTCACCCCTTTGCCCTCGGGGTCCTCCTCCTCGGTGATCACCTGCACGGCGTAGACGGCGTGTTTCCCGGTGGGTGGGTCCGCGGAGTCGGGTTCTGGGCCGTCGCCGTGGCTCTTGGCCCCGCCCCCCGCGGCGGCCGCGGCAGGAAACTGACAGAACCTTCCGGTGAACTCGGGTGGGCACAGGCAGTGGTTGTTGGAGGAGCACTGGCCGCCGTTCATGCAGGGGATGGGGCAAACCACTGTGTGAGGAAGAAGAGGGGGGCACGCCCACATTAAAGTGGACCAACACCCAGGATTTTGACTATCCTGGGTTTTGGTCCACTTCGGCGGGGCACCCCGATCGGGGGTGCCCCGCTGTGTGAAACCCCCCAGAAACCCCAAAAAACTCACCTCTCAACGCTCCCACGTGAGCGCCGCAGCCAATCCCCGCCAACGTCCAGGCGGGGATCAGGAACGTCCAGGCCGCTTCCGCCGCCGCCGCCTCCCGCGCGTCACTCTCGGCGCGCGCGCGCCCCCGCCGGCCATTCACAATAGGGCCGGCGCGGGCGCGCGCACGTCTGGAGGGGTGCGCGGGAGGCGGCGGCGGCGGAAGCGGCGGCGGATCAGGTAAGGTGTTTTTGGGGTTTCTGGGGGGTTTCACCCCGCGGGACATCCCGATCTCGGATGTCCCGCGGGGTGGGGGGTGATCGGCCCGGGAATCTTATAGATTTCCGGGCCGATCACCCCTGGGTGTTGGTCCACTTTAAAGGGGGACACAACTCATGAGGGCACATGACCTTAAAAATGACAACAGTGCCACGTAATAATTCACTTACCCACAACATGTTCCTCTATGAATGGCCGCACATTCCCAATCGTGACCATAAAGCGGACCAACATTCCAACACAACAGTTCTCACATGCATGCATAGTCACAATCCTGGGTGTTGGTCCACTTTAAAGAGGAGCAAAATCCCCTCTGGGGTCTTTGGGGGGATTTCACTTTACCTTAACTTAAAAATATAATATATTATAATAATTATAATATATATATATATATATATATATATATAGTATTATATTTATATATATATATATATATATATATATATATATATATATATTTATTTATAAATATTTAATATAATTAAAAAAATATAAATATATATATATATATATATATATATATATATATATATATATATATATATATTATATGATATAATACATTTATATATAATTTCATATTTAAATACATTTTGTTATATTACTACGTTTATTATTAATAAATATATATATATATCATTTATATACAATTTAATAATAAGTATAATAATATAATAATATATATATTAAATGTATATATTAATATATATATATATATTTATTATAATAAGAAATATAATATTATAACTAAAAAAAAATATATATATATATATATATATATAAATGTATATATTCATTAATATATTCTTTATAATAATTATATATATATATAAATATATATATATATATATATATATATATATATATATATAGTAATAAAATATGAATTATATTAATACAATATATATTGTATTAGATATAATTGTGATGCCCCATATCCCCCGATTGACACACCACTCCAACGTTTCGGCACCGCGGCCGCATCCCCGACTTACCTCTGGCTGTGGCCTTTCTCAGTGGAACCAGTGCCCCTGATTGGCTGAGTGGGGAAAAGGGGATTTTTTTGGCGATCCCAGGAGATGCACACAGCAGGGCATCCCAAATCGGCACCCCCCCCCCCCCCCCCAAAGAGGAACAAAACCCAATTTCTTGAGTGTCATTGCAGGGCATCCCACGTCTCCAATGACCTTTAAAGCGAACCAAAACCCATGATTTTGACTATCCTGGGTTTTAGTCCCCGATCAGGGACGCCCCGCTGTGTGAAACCCCCGACATTGCCGAGGGCAACTCATCTCTTTCTGGTCCTACGGCGCATGCGCGGCAGGTCGTCCAATCATCCCCCGCTTCCCTCTAACAGAAAGCGTGCCCGCACCAACCATTCACAAATGCCTGACCCAGCCAGAGGGAAGCAGGAAGCAAGGTAAGTGTATGGGGTGACCTGGGGGGTATCACACAGCGGGGCATCCCAATTCTGGATGCCCCAGGGGGGAGACCATTGATTGGCCTGGGAATCTCCAATTGTGCTGGGTTTTTGTCCACTTTAATTACCTTATATATTATATATAGATATATATTAAATATATAGGAAAAGGAGGTACACCCCGCCTCCGGTCTATAAGACTCTTTATGGGGCATCCCGAATTCTGAAACCCCACAGATCTCCATAATGCCCTATGTGCACCCCCCACCCAGCTGGGTTTTGGTCCACTTTAATGAATATATATATATATATATATATATATATATATATATATAGCCACTGGCATCACCCCAATTGTTGTCCCCCATTTTGTCCCTCACAAAGCTCCAATCAGGGCCTGAAGCTCATCTCTTACCTCAGTTGTTGGGATGCGCCTCCCTCAGATTTTGCCGGTAGCAACTCACCTTTCCCCGGCCTAACAGCACATGTGCGGGCTCTCGTCCAATCATAGCTGTTTCCTGTGCTTATGTCATTCAGGGGGCGTGGCCACCTGTGCTCCCCATTGAAACCTATCAAAGCAGTTTGGCAACGGTGGACGAGAGCCCGCACATGTGTCGTCAGACTGGGAACGGGTGAGTGTTACCGGGAGTTCTGGGGGCGGGGGGTGCTGAAGACTGACACCCGGGGGCGTCCCAAATTGGGACAGAGAACAGTAGTCAAAATATTTGGTTTTGCTGTGCTTTAAAGTGGAACAAAACCCAGGATTTTGACTATCCTGGGTTTTGGTCCCTGATCGGGGATGTCCCCAGGTCGCCCCATACACTTACCTTGTTTCCCGGTCCAACGTGCGCATGCACGGCCGCATCCCCGCTATCCCTCTAGCAGGGATAAAGGCCAATGCGGGCACACTCCCTGTTAAAGTGGACCATAACCCAGGATTTTGCCTATCCTGGGTTTTGGTCCCCGATGGGGGATTGCCGGCTGTGTGTCACACAGTGGGGTATCCCCGATCGGCGACCAAAACCCACTTTAAAGACGATATAAGGTCTAAACTACTCCCGGGCCGGCGAATAAAGTAGCACTCAATGGCGACGCCCCATTGTGTGTTCCCCGCGTATCCCCTTCAATCACCTTTTCGGGTCCTTCCATGGCCAGATCCCCAGCCTCCCCGCAGATCGCCGAAGGTAACTCACCTCTTCCCGGACCTAAGGCGCATGCACGGCCGCTCGTCCAATCAGCGCGCTCGGATCCGCTGACGTCACGTCGTCTAAGGCCAGCGGCTCCGAGTGCACTGACGGCCGCATCCCCCGCTTCCCTCTAATAGGGAGCGTGCCGGAGCTAGAGGGAGAGCGGGGGTGCAGCATTGGACCGGGAAAACAAGGTAAGTGTACGGGGCGACCTGGGGGGTGTCACACAGCGGGGCATCCCGATTCTGGATGGGAATCGATCGGCCCAGGAATCTTATAGATTCCCGGACTGTTCAAGTTGGGTTTTGGTCCACTTTAAAGATGAACAGCAGCCAAGAATGGACTTTGTTGGGTTTTGTTCCTCTTTGGTGGGGCATCCCGAGTTGCTGTGCGTATCCGCAGATTGCCTAAGGCTACTCACCTCTTCCCGGTCCTACGGCACATGCATGGCTTTTCGTCCAATCAATGCGCTCGGATCCGCTGACATCACGTTGTGGCGGCCGCCTCCCCCTCTATCAGGGTTGTGTGCCATTCACAAATGCCTGGTGCGGGCGCGCGTCCTGCTAGAGGGAAACCGGAGATGCGGCCACAGCTCGCACATGCGTCATTGGACCGGGAAGCAAGGTAAGTTTATGTAAAGTAAAGGCTTCTCCAGAATAAAGCAATTATCAGTGTGGGACTGGGGTGTCCGGGGCCCCGATTATATCCAGGGACCAAGCTTAGGTGATCACGTGGGGGGATTCCCTGGTGATACAATGGGGGGATTCCCTTGTGACCCTGTGGGGAGATTCCCTTGTGACCCTGTGGGGGGATTCCCTTGTGACCCTGTGGGGAGATTCCCTGCTGATCCTGTGGGGGGATTCCCTGCTGATCCCGTGGGGGGATTCCCTGCTGATCCCGTGGGGGGATTCCCTGCTGATCCCGTGGGGGGATTCCCTGCTGATCCTGTGAGGGGATTCCCTGCTGATCCTGTGGGGGGATTCCCTTGTGACCCTGTGGGGGGATTCCCTTGTGACCCTGTGGGGGGATTCCCTTGTGACCCTGTGGGGGGATTCCTTGCTGATACCATGGGGGGTTTCCTTGCTGATCCTGTGGGGGGATTCCCTGCTGATCCTGTGGGGGATTCCCTGCTGATCCTGTGGGGGGATTCCCTGCTGATCCTGTGGGGGGATTCCCTGCTGATCCCGTGGGGGGATTCCCTGGTGACCCTGTGGGGAGATTCCCTGCTGATCCTGGGGGGGAATTCCCTGCTGATCCTGTGGGGAGATTCCCTACTGATCCCCTGGGGAGATTCCCTGCTGATCCTGTGGAGAGATTCCCTGGTGACCCTGTGGGGAGATTCCCTACTGATCCTGTGGGGAGATTCCCTACTGATCCCCTGGGGAGATTCCCTGCTGATCCTGTGGGGAGATTCCCTGGTGACCCTGTGGGGGGATTCCCTTCTGATCCTGTGGGGAGATTCCCTGCTGATCCCGTGGGGAATTCCCTGCTGGTCCTGTGGGGGGGATTCCCTGCTGATCCTGTGGGGGATTCCCTGCTGATCCCGTGGGGGGATTCCCTGCTGATCCTGTGGGGAGATTCCCTGCTGATCCTGTGGGGGATTCCCTGCTGGTCCTGTGGGGGGATTCCCTGCTGATCCCGTGGGGGATTCCCTGCTGATCCTGTGGGGAGATTCCCTGGTGACCCTGTGGGGAGATTCCCTACTGATCCCGTGGGGGATTCCCTGCTGACCCTGTGGGGGATTCCCTACTGATCCCGTGGGGGGATTCCCTGCTGATCCCGTGGGGGGATTCCCTACTGATCCCGTGGGGAGATTCCCTGCTGATCCTGTGGGGAGATTCCCTACTGATCCTGTGGGGAGATTCCCTTCTGATCCTGTGGGGAGATTCCCTACTGATCCTGTGGGGAGATTCCCTACTGATCCTGTGTGGAGATTCCCTGCTGATCCTGTGGGGAGATTCCCTGGTGACCCTGTGGGGAGATTCCCTGGTGACCCTGTGGGGAGATTCCCTGGTGACCCTGTGGGGAGATTCCCTGGTGACCCTGTGGGGAGATTCCCTACTGATCCCATGGGGGGATTCCCTGCTGATCCCGTGGGGGGATTCCCTGCTGATCCCGTGGGGGGATTCCCTGTTGATCCTGTGGGGAGATTCCCTGGTGACCCTGTGGGGAGATTCCCTACTGATCCCGTGGGGGATTCCCTGCTGATCCCGTGGGGGGATTCCCTGCTGATCCCGTGGGGGGATTCCCTGCTGATCCTTTGGGGAGATTCCCTACTGATCCTGTGGAGAGATTCCCTACTGATCCTGTGGGGAGATTCCCTACTGATCCTGTGGGGAGATTCCCTGCTGATTCTGTGGGGAGATTCCCTGGTGACCCTGTGGGGGGATTCCCTGCTGATCCCGTGGGGGGATTCCCTGCTGATACCGTGGGGGGATTCCCTGTTGATCCTGTGGGGAGATTCCCTGGTAACCCTGTGGGGAGATTCCCTACTGATCCCGTGGGGGGATTCCCTGCTGATCCCGTGGGGGGATTCCCTGTTGATCCTGTGGGGAGATTCCCTGGTGACCCTGTGGGGAGATTCCCTACTGATCCCGTGGGGGATTCCCTTCTGATCCTGTGGGGGAATTCCCTGGTGACCCTGTGGGGGGATTCCCTGCTGACCCTGTGGGGGGATTCCCTGCTGACCCTGTGGGGGGATTCCCTGCTGACCCTGTGGGGGGATTCCCTGCTGACCCTGTGGGGGGATTCCCTGCTGATCCTGTGGGGAGATTCCCTGCTGATCCTGTGGGGAGATTCCCTGGTGACCCTGTGGGGAGATTCCCTGCTGATCCTGTGGGGAGATTCCCTGCTGATCCTGTGGGGAGATTCCCTGGTGACCCTGTGGGGAGATTCCCTACTGATCCTGTGGGGGGATTCCCTGGTGACCCTGTGGGGGAATTCCCTGCTGATCCCGTGGGGGGATTCCCTGGTGACCCTGTGGGGAGATTCCCTACTGATCCCGTGGGGGATTCCCTTCTGATCCTGTGGGGAGATTCCCTGCTGATCCCGTGGGGGGATTCCCTGTTGATCCTGTGGGGAGAATCCCTGGTGACCCTGTGGGGAGATTCCCTACTGATCCCGTGGGGGATTCCCTTCTGATCCTGTGGGGAGATTCCCTGCTGATCCCGTGGGGGGATTCCCTGTTGATCCTGTGGGGAGATTCCCTGGTGACCCTGTGGGGAGATTCCCTGGTGACCCTGTGGGGAGATTCCCTGCTGATCCTGTGGGGGATTCCCTGCTGATCCCGTGGGGGAATTCCCTGCTGATCCCGTGGGGGGATTCCCTGCTGATCCCGTGGGGGGATTCCCTACTGATCCCGTGGGGGGATTCCCTGTTGATCCTGTGGGGAGAATCCCTGGTGACCCTGTGGGGAGATTCCCTGGTGACCCTGTGGGGAGATTCCCTGCTGATCCTGTGGGGGATTCCCTGCTGATCCCGTGGGGGAATTCCCTGCTGATCCCGTGGGGGGATTCCCTGCTGATCTTGTGGGGAGATTCCCTGGTGACCTTGTGGGGAGATTCCCTGGTGACCCTGTGGGGGATTCCCTGCTGGTCCTGTGGGGAGATTCCCTGGTGACCCTGTGGGGAGATTCCCTGGTGACCCTGTGGGGAGATTCCCTGCTGATCCTGTGGGGAGATTCCCTGGTGACCCTGTGGGGAGATTCCCTACTGATCCCGTGGGGGGATTCCCTGGTGACCCTGTGGGGAGATTCCCTGCTGATCCCGTGGGGGGATTCCCTGGTGACCCTGTGGGGGGATTCCCTGGTGACTCTGTGGGGAGATTCCCTGCTGATCCCGTGGGGGGATTCCCTGCTGATCCTGTGGGAGGATTCCCTGGTGACCCTGTGGGGAGATTCCCTGCTGATCCCGTGGGGGGATTCCCTGGTGACCCTGTGGGGAGATTCCCTGCTGATCCTGTGGGGAGATTCCCTGGTGACCCTGTGGGGAGATTCCCTGGTGACCATGTGGGGAGATTCCCTGGTGACCCTGTGGGGAGATTCCCTGGTGACCCTGTGGGGAGATTCCCTACTGATCCCGTGGGGGGATTCCCTGCTGATCCTGTGGGGGGATTCCCTGCTGATCCCGTGGGGAGATTCCCTGGTGACCCTGTGGGGGATTCCCTGCTGATCCTGTGGGGAGATTCCCTGCTGATCCCGTGGGGAGATTCCCTGGTGATACAATGGGGGGATTCCCTTGTGATCCTGTGGGGGAATTCCCTGCTGACCCTGTGGAGAGATTCCCAGCTGATCCTGTGGGGGGATTCCCTGTTGATCCTGTGGGGAGATTCCCTGGTGACCCTGTGGTGGATTCCCTGGTGATCCCGTGGGGGGATTCCCTGCTGATCCCGTGGGGGGATTCCCTGGTGACCCTGTGGTGGATTCCCTGGCGATCCCGTGGGCCAGTCCGAGCCTGGCTGTGTTGACACTGCGCAGTCAGTAGAGGGTGGGTCAGTCGCAGGAATGTCTTTGGTGCCATGGAAGGCGCTGTTTGCTTTGTCACTTACATGTGAAGCCGGGGGGGGGGGGGTGATGGGGGGGGGGTGATGGGGGGGAACTCCGTCCTCAGAGAGCTGAGTTTGCACGTGCAGACCATTTGCAGTGTGCTGGGTTTTGCTCCCTACCTCTGGGGCATCCACCAATCAGCTTCTCCGGCCTCAGATATTAATGTGCGCCTGGAGAAGCCGGTTTTGGTCCACTTTAAAGGGTAAGGGGGAGGGGCCTATATACACAGCAATACACAGCAGGGACATGGATATAGGGGATGTGCGGAGTATAGAACCAATTACAGGGCCTATATACATGTCTTAAAGCGGAACAAAACCCACCAGCAGCCCCATTGTGGATGAATCGATCGGCCCAGGAATCGTATAGATTCCCGGGACGATTGCCATGGGTTTTACTTGGGTAAATCAGGTGATCTCACACAGCAGGCATTCCAATTCAGGATGCCCCATAAAGAGGGTCTCCAGGGGGTTGGGTAAGTCGGCGTTCTGGGCAGGGGAGTGCTGAAGCGTCGGTAATGTAACCCATAATACAACCCATAATAGAACCCATAATGTAACCCATAATAGAACCCATAATGTAACCCATAATAGAGCCCATAATGTAATCCATAATAGAGCCCATAATAGAACCCATAATAGAACCCATAATGTAACCCATAATAGAGCCCATAAAAGAACCCATAATGTAACCCATAACAGAGCCCATAATAGAACCCATAATGTAATCCATAATAGAGCCCATAATAGAACCCATAATGTTACCCATAATAGAACCCATAATGTAACCCATAATAGAACCCATAATGTAACCCATAATAGAACCCATAATGTAACCCATAATAGAACCCATAATGTTACCCATAATAGAACCCATAATGTAACCCATAATAGAACCCATAATGTAACCCATAATGTAACCCATAACAGAGCCCATAATGTAATCCATAATAGAGCCCATAATAGAACCCATAATGTTACCCATAATAGAACCCATAATGTAACCCATAATAGAACCCATAATGTAACCCATAATAGAACCCATAATGTAACCCATAACAGAGCCCATAATGTAATCCATAATAGAGCCCATAATAGAACCCATAATGTTACCCATAATAGAACCCATAATGTAACCCATAATAGAACCCATAATGTAACCCATAATAGAGCCCATAATAGAACCCATAATGTAACCCATAACAGAGCCCATAATGTAATCCATAATAGAACCCATAATGTTACCCATAATAGAACCCATAATGTAACCCATAATAGAACCCATAATGTAAACCATAATAGAACCCATAATGTAACCCATAACAGAGCCCATAATGTAATCCATAATAGAGCCCATAATAGAACCCATAATGTTACCCATAATAGAACCCATAATGTAACCCATAATAGAACCCATAATGTTACCCATAATAGAACCCATAATGTAACCCATAATAGAACCCATAATGTAACCCATAATAGAACCCATAATGTAACCCATAATGTAACCCATAATAGAACCCATAATAGAGCCCATTATAGAACCCATAATAGAACCCATAAGAGAACCCATAACGTAACCCATAATAGAACCCATAATGTAACCCATAATAGAACCCATAATGTAACCCATAATGTAACCCATAATAGAGTCCATAATGTAACCCATAATGTAACCCATAATGTAACCCATAATAGAACCCATAATAGAACCCATAATGTAACCCATAATGTAACCCATAATAGAGCCCATAATGTAACCCATAATAGAACCCATAATGTAACCCATAATGTAACCCATAATAGAGCCCATAATGTAACCCATAATGTAACCCATAATGTAACCCATAATAGAGCCCATAATGTAACCCATAATATAACCCATGATGTAACCCATAATAGAACCCATGATGTAACCCATAATAGAACCCATGATGTAACCCATAATAGAACCCATAATAGAACCAACCCATAATGTAACCCATAATAGAACCCATAATGTAACCCATAATAGAACCAATAATGTAACCCATAATAGAGCCCATAATAGAACCCATAATAGAACCCATAATGTAACCCATAATAGAGCCCATAATGTAACCCATAATAGAACCCATAATGTAACCCATAATAGAGCCCATAATGTAACCCATAATAGAGCCCATAATGTAACCCATAATAGAACCCATGATGTAACCCATAATAGAACCCACACAGACTCCGCCCAGCTCTGGCAGCGTTGCGCAATAACTCACCGACTCTGAATCCGGATCCTGTGAGCGTGTCGGTGGATCCCCCGTTCTCGGCGATGAGGGTCATGTTGCTGCCGGGCTTGCAGACGTTTTGGCAGTAGCCCTTGTGACACGTCCGTTTGCAGACCACAGGGGCGAACACCACCTTGAAGCTTTCGCGGGAGGCCGACAGAGCCACGTGACACAGGAGAAACTCCAGCGAGAGGAAGGCCAGAGGGACGGCGCCGCCGCAGCAGCGGAGGAGAGACGCACACGCCATGCTGCCTTCGCCGGATGGTTGGTCGGGTGAAACGCGCCTCTGCGTCGGGTGACTTCTACGCGTTTCGGCCGGCGGGCGCTAGCGGTCATCGTTTCCGGGGATCATCGTTACCTGCGCGTAATAGAACATAATCCATAATAAAACCCATAATAGAACCCGTAATAAAACCAATAAAATAATTCATAATAAAACCCATAATAGAACCCGTAACATACTGTAATAGAACCCATAATTAAACCCATAATAGAACCCGTAACATACTGTAATAGAACCCATAATTGAACCCATAATAGAACCCACAATAGAACCCATAATAGAGCCCGTAATAAAACCCATTAAATAACCCATAATAGAACCCATAACAAAATCCATAATAAAACTCATAATAGAACCCGTAACATACTGTAATAGAACCCGTAATTAAAGCCATAATAGAACCCATAATAGAACCCATAATAGAGCCCGTAATAAAACCCATAAAATAACCCATAATAGAACCCATAACAAAATCCATAATAAAACCCATAACAAAATCCATAATAAAACTCATAATAGAACCTGTAACATACTGTAATAGAACCAGTAATTAAACCCATAATGTAACCCACAACTGAACCCATAACATAACCAGTAATATAACCCATAACATAACCCATAATATAACCTGTAACATAACCCGAAATAAAACCCATAATAGAACCTATGATAGAACCCATAACATAACCCGTAATGGAACCCATCGTTCCCGCGGCTCATCGTTACCTGTGCGTAATAGAACCTATAACATAATCCATAATAAAACCCATAATAGAACCCGTAACATACTGTAATAGAACAAGTAATTAAACCCATAATGTAACCCACAACTGAACCCATAACATAACCCATAATATAACCCGTAACATAACCCATAATATAACCCGTAACATAACCCATAACATAATCCATAATAAAACCCATAATAGAACCCGTAACATACTGTAATAGAACCCATAATTAAACTCATAATAGAACCCACAATGGAACCCATAATGGGGCCCGTAATAAAACCCATTAAATAACCAATAATAGAACCTATAACAAAATCCATAATAAAACTCATAATAGAACTGTAACATACTGTAATAGAACCAGTAATTTAACCCATAATGGAACCCACAATAGAACCCATAATGGAGCCCATAATAAAACCAATGAAATAACCCATAATAGAACCCATCATTCCCACGGGTCATCGTTACCTGTGCGCGGGTGGGGCGTAACTTTAACGGGGTCGCGTGTAAATTCTATATCCTGTACGGAGGGATCCTCATCCGAATATCCATGGCGTGATGCGGCGCGCTTTCCTATCGATCCAGGTAGAAACTGCGAGATGTACTAAACGGCGGAGAAGGAAACGATTCCGCCAATGGAGCGTTTAGAAAACAAAACGCGATGTCGCGAGGAGATGGACGGACGAGAGCGCAGAGCGTCGCTGGGGATGGAGGAGCCGGGAAATGGCAGGAAGAAAGTTTTCCGGAGAAGAGAGAGTGAGAGTAATGTCTGGAGAGCGGCTCGGAAAGAAACGGAATGAGAAAACAGGAAGACGGAGGAGGGGGGAGCGAGTGAGAGAGTCAGACAGGGGAGGAGAGAGAGAGAGAGAGACGACGGGAAGGAGGGGGGAGAACCAACAGGAACAGAAAAAAAAAACAGGGAAAAGAACAAAAAAGTTACACACACAGTTTATACAGCGGCGAGAGAAAGAGGACAAAGCAGGGAACGGAAAGACAACGAAGGAAGCGGTGGACACCGCCGCCAGAAGAGTGCAAATAGAATAGTTCATGCACATGTGTAGGAGACTTGTACGAACTGTAATAGAACCCATAATGTAACCAATGATATAACACATAATATAACATGTAACAGAACCCATAATGTAACCCATGATATAACACATAATATTACATGTAACAGAACCCATAATGTAACTCATGATATAACACATAATATAACATGTTATAGAACCCATAATGTAACCCATGATATAACACATAATATAACATGTTATAGAACCCATAATGTAACCCATGATATAACACATAATATTACATGTAATAGAACCCATAATGTAACCCATGATATAACACATAATATTACATGTAATAGAACCCATAATGTAACCCATGATATAACACATAATATAACATGTAATAGAACCCATAATGTAACCCATGATATAACACATAATATTACATGTAACAGAACCCATAATGTAACCCATGATATAACACATAATATTACATGTAATAGAACCCATAATGTAACCCATGATATAACACATAATATAACATGTAACAGAACCCATAATGTAACCCATGATATAACACATAATATAACATGTAACAGAACCCATAATGTAACCCATGATATAACACATAATATAACATGTAATAGAACCCATAATGTAACCCATGATATAACACATAATATAACATGTAACAGAACCCATAATGTAACCCATGATATAACACATAATATTACATGTAACAGAACCCATAATGTAACCCATGATATAACACATAATATAACATGTAACAGAACCCATAATGTAACCCATGATATAACACATAATATAACATGTAATAGAACCCATAATGTAACCCATGATATAACACATAATATTACATGTAATAGAACCCATAATGTAACCCATGATATAACACATAATATTACATGTAACAGAACCCATAATGTAACCCATGATATAACACATAATATAACATGTAACAGAACCCATAATGTAACCCATGATATAACACATAATATAACATGTAACAGAACCCATAATGTAACCCATGATATAACACATAATATTACATGTAACAGAACCCATAATGTAACTCATGATATAACACATAATATAACATGTTATAGAACCCATAATGTAACCCATGATATAACACATAATATAACATGTTATAGAACCCATAATGTAACCCATGATATAACACATAATATTACATGTAATAGAACCCATAATGTAACCCATGATATAACACATAATATTACATGTAATAGAACCCATAATGTAACCCATGATATAACACATAATATAACATGTAATAGAACCCATAATGTAACCCATGATATAACACATAATATTACATGTAACAGAACCCATAATGTAACCCATGATATAACACATAATATTACATGTAATAGAACCCATAATGTAACCCATGATATAACACATAATATAACATGTAACAGAACCCATAATGTAACCCATGATATAACACATAATATAACATGTAACAGAACCCATAATGTAACCCATGATATAACACATAATATTACATGTAACAGAACCCATAATGTAACCCATGATATAACACATAATATTACATGTAACAGAACCCATAATGTAACCCATGATATAACACATAATATTACATGTAACAGAACCCATAATGTAACCCATGATATAACACATAATATAACATGTAATAGAACCCATAATGTAACCCATGATATAACACATAATATAACATGTAATAGAACCCATAATGTAACCCATGATATAACACATAATATAACATATAATAGAACCCATAATGTAACCCATGATATACCACATAATATAACATGTTATAGAACCCATAATGTAACCCATGATATAACACATAATATAACATGTAATAGAACCCATAATGTAACCCATGATATAACACAATATACCATGTAATAGAACCCATAATGTAACCCATGATATAACATGTAATAGAACCCATAATATAACACAAAATGGAACCCATAATATAACCCATAACATAACTCATAATGGAACCCATAATAAAACCCATAATAGGGACCGTAATAAAACCCATAATAGAATCCATAATATAACCCATAATATAACTTGTAATATAACCTGTAATCAAACCCATAACATAACCCGTAATGGAACACATAATATAACTCATAATAGAACTCGTTACACAACCTGTAATAAAACCCATAATAGAACCTGTAATGGAACCAATATTAGAACCCATAACATAACCCTTAATGAAACCCATAATAGAACCTCTAATTGAACCTGTAATATAATCCATAATATAACCCGTAATGGAACCCATAATGGAACCCCTAATAGAATCTGTAATAAAAACCATAATAGAACCAGTATTCTCCTGCACATAACCAGTAATATAATCTGTGGATGGAACCCATAACCCGTAATATAAGCTGTAACATAACTCATAATAAAACCCATAATATAACTTATAATAGAACCTATAATTTAACCCATAATATAACCTGTAACATAACTTATACTAGAACCTGTAATAGAACCCGTAATGGAACCCATAATAGAACCCATAACATAACTCATAATGAAACCCATAATAAAACCCATAATAGAGCCTGTAATAAAACCCATAATAGAGCCTGTAATAAAACCCATAATAGAATCCATAATAGAACCCCCAATAGAACCCAAAATATAACTTGAAATATAATCTGTAATCAAACCGTAACATAACCTTTAATGGAACACATAATATAACCCATAATAAAACCCAAAATAGAACCTATAATAGAACCTATAACATTACCTGTAATGGAACCCATGATATAACCCATAAACCTCTAACTGATCCCCCCTAATAGAACCTGTAATATTATCCATAGTATAACCCTTAATGGAACCCATAATGGAAGCCTAATAGAACCTGTAATAAAACCCATTACAGAACTCATAACAAAACCCGTAATATAATCCGTGAATGGAACCCATAGCATAACCCCTAAACCGGACACGTGTTACGTAAAGAAAACAAAGGAACCGGAGGACGCTGCGGCCAGAAGAGTGCAAATATAATAAATAGTTCATACACACACGTGGGCAACTTGTAAGACCTAAACTGTAATAGAACCCATAATACAACCCATAATGTAACCCATAATATAACCCATTAAAGGAACGGTAATGAAACTCATAATAGAACCCGTAATGGAACCCATAAAATAACCTATAATATAACCCATAATATAATCCATAATGGAACCCATAATATAATTCATAATGGAACCCATAATAGAACCCGTAACATAACCCATAATAGAACCGTAACATAACCCGTAATAAAACCCATAATAGAACCCGTAATAAAACCTGTAACATAACCCATAATGGAACCCATAATATAAACCATAATAGAACCTGTAAAATAACCTGTAATAAAATAAAATGATAGAACCTATAACATAACCCGTAATGGAAACCTTGATATAACCCATAAAAGAACCTCTAACTGAACCCCCAAATAGAACCTGTTATAAAACCCATAATAGAGCTCATAACATAACTCGTAATATAATCCACGGATGGAAAACATAGTATAACCCGTAATATAACCTGTAACACAACTGATAATAAAACCCATAACAGAACCTATAATATAACCCATACTAGAACCTGTAATAGAACCCGTAATGGAACCAATAATAGAACCTGTAATGGAAACCATAATAGAACCCATAATGGAACCCATAATATAATACATAATGGAACTTATATTAAAACCCATAATATAACCTGTACCATAACCCGTGATAGAACCCATAATAGAACCCATAGCATAACCTGTGATATAACCCGTAATGGAACCCATAATATAACCCATAATAAAACCTGTAACATAACCAGTAATAAAACCCATAATAGAACCTGTAACATAACCAGTAATAAAATAAAATGATAGAACCTATAATAGAACCCATAACATAACCTGTAATGGAACCCATGATAGACCCTCTAACTGAACCTGTAATATAATCCATAAAATAACCCTTAATAGGACACATAATGGAACCCCTAACATAACCAATAACAAAACCCATAATAGAATCTATAATATACCCCATACTAGAACCTGTAATAGAACCCGTAATGAAACCCATAATAGAACCCGTAATGGAACCCATAACATAACCCATAATATAATCTATAATGGAACCCTAATAAAACTCATAATATAACCTGTAACATAACCCGTAATAGAACCCATAACATAACCTGTAATGGAACCCATAATAGAACCCATAATAGAACCCACAATAGAATCCACAATATAACCCGTAATATAACCTGTAATAGAACCCCTAACATAACCTTTAATGGAACCCATAATAGAACCCGTAACATAACCCATAATAAAACCCATAATAGAACTCATAACATAACCCGTAATGGAACCGATGCTATAACTCATACTAGAACCTCTAATTGAACCCCTTAATAGAACCTCTAATAGAACCTGTAATAAAATCCATAATATAATCCCTAATAGAACCTGTAATAAAACCCATAATAAAGCCAGTAATAAAACCCATAATAGAACTCGTAACCTGTAACTTCATCTGTGGATGGAACCCATAGTATAACCCATAATCTAAGTTGTAACATAACTCATAATATAACCCATAATAGAACCTGTAATGAACCCATAATAGAATCTGTAATGAACCCATAATATAACCCATAATAGAACCCACAATAGAACCCATAATATAACCCGTAATTAAACCTGTAACATAACCTTTAATGGAACCAATAATAGAACCCATAACATAACCAGTAATGGAACTAATGATATAACTCATATTAGAACCTCTAATTGAACCCCCTAATAGAACCTCTAATAGAACCTGTAATATAATTCATAATCTAATCCATAATAAAACCCATAATAGAACCCATAACATAACCTGTAATGGAACCGATAATATAACTCTTACTAGAACCTCTAATTGAACCCCCTAATAGAACCTGTAATAAAACCCATAATAAAGCCAGTAATAAAACCCATAATCGAATTTGTATCATAACCATGGAACCCATAGTATAACCCATAATATAAGCTGTAACATAACTCATAATAAAACCCATAATAGAACCCGTAATAGAACCCATAATAGAACCTGTAATTAACCCATAATAGAACCTATAATATAGCCCATAACATAACCCATAATATAACCCATAATAAAACCCATAATAGAACCTGGAATGAACCCATAATAGAACCCATAACATAACTTATAATAGAACCCGTAACATAACTCATAATAGAACCCGCAATAGAACCCATAATATAAGGTTTGGCGCGATCCCGCCACTTCCCACAGTCACTGTAGGACGAGACGCTGTGGAGAATAACCGGCACATTCCATGTTGGTGATGTCACGTCCCTGTTTTTTTTTTTCCTTTTGGAGGTTTCAGCTGTGTGTGAAGTGCACACACGGAATTCCGATTATTTGCAGGTCACATGACCAGATCGTCTCGTCCACTATTATCAGCCATTTCCAGCCTAAACCCCCAGCCAATCATCTACAGACTGGGCTCGGACTGGGTCACAGGATTACCAGGAAATCCCCCGTTGGCCCCTTATTCATAGTGTTGTATATAATTGTAAGTGTTACATCTCAGCTCCAATGTATTTACTGCTAAAACAAAACAACCCACCTCTGTGGCATCCCTCCTATCCATCCATCCATCCTTCCGTCCTATCCATCCATCCATCATCCCTCCTGTCCATCCATCTGCTTTAAATGATTTAAGAACAATAAGGGTCGGAAGGTTTAGAAGGAGCTGTGTAGGTTGGCACATCCCTCCCCCTCTCCTCCAAACTCATCTCATCCATCCCTTACCCCTCAGTCCTGCCTATCCCTCCACTACTTGTTACTTTAGCCATCCATCCCTTCTATCCATCCATCCTTCCCTCCTACCCATCCATCCCTTCTATCCACCCCTTCTATCCATCCATCCTTCCCTCCTACCCATCCATTCCTCCTATCCATCTATCCTTTCTTTTTATCCCTTCTATCTATCCCTCCTATCCATCCATCCGCTTTAAATGATTTAGGAACAATAACGGTCAGAAGGTTTAGAAGGAGCTGTGTAGGGTGGCACATCCCTCCCCCTCTCCTCCAAACTCATCTCATCCATCCCTTACCCCTCAGTCCTGCCTATCCCTCCACTACTTGTTACTTTACCCATCCATCCCTCCCCCCTTCTCCTCCCAGCTCATGCCTCTTCCCTCAGTCCTGCCCATCCATCCTTACTTACTTCAGCCATCCATCCATCCATCCCTCACGTCTCTCCTCCCAGCTTGTGCCTCTCCCCTCAGTCCTGCCCATCTATCCACTACTCCTAGCTCTAGCCATCCATCCCTCCTACCTCGCCTCCTCTGCTGTCCATCCATTTTTCTCCCCTCGGTCCTGCCCATCCACTCTTCTTAGCTTTAGCCATCCATCCATCCCTCCCTCCTGATCCCCCTATCCATCCCTCCCCTTTCTACTTCCAGCTCATCCCATCCATCCCTTACCCCTCAATCCTGCCCATCCCTCTGCTCCTCTTTACTTTAGCCATCCATCCCGCCCACCTCTCCTCCCAGCTCATGCCTCTCCCCTCAGTCCTGCCTATCCATCCGCTCCTCCTTACTTTAGCCATCCATCCATCCCTCCTACCTCTCCCCTCAGTCCTGCCTATCCATCCGTTCCTCCTTACTTTAGCCATCCATCCCTCCCTATCCCCTCAGTCCTGCCTATCCATCCGTTCCTCTTTATTTTAGCCATCCATCCCTCCAGTCTCTCCCCTCAGTCCTGCCCATCCACCTGCCCCCCCTTACTTTAGCCATCCATCCATCCCTCCTATATCTCCCCTCAGTCCTGCCCATCCATCCGCTCCCCCTTACTTTAGCCATCCATCCATCCCTCCTACCACTTCCCTCAGTCCTGCCCATCCATCTGCGCCCCCTTACTTTAACCATCCATCCCTCATGCCTCTCTCCTCAGTCCTGCCCATCCATCCATTAATCCTAGCTCTAACCATCCATCCCTCCCTCCTGATCCTCCATCCATCCCTCCCCTTTCTACTTCCAACTCATCCCATCCATCCCTCCTATCCATCTTCCCTCAGTTCTGCCCAGCTATCTGCTCCTCCTAGTTTTAACCATCCATCTCTCCTGCTCCTTACATCCATCCCTCCTATCCACCCATTCATCTCCCCTCAGTTCTGCCCATCCAGCTCTTTCCCTAGCTCTAGCCATCCATCCCTCCCTCCTGCCCCTCCCATCCATTCAACCTCTCCAATACATCTATCACTCTCCCCTCAGTTCTGCCCATTCATCAGCTCCTTCTAACTCTCACCATCCATCCCTCCTGCTCCTTCCCATCACATCCTATCCATTCATCTCTCCCCTTCTCCTCCCCACTCCATCCATCCATCATATCCATCCATTCCTCTCCCCTTAGTTCTGCAAATCCATCCTCTCTTCTTAGCTCTACCCATCCCTCCCTTGTGCTCCCGCCCCATCCCATCCATCTGCTCCACCTAGCTTTAGCCATCCATTTATCCCTCCCTCTTACCCTCCCCCGGCTCATCTCATCCATTCCTCTGATTTATCCCGAGCCCCTTTAGAGATGGCTCCTCTGCCTAGAGAGGAAACAAACTGGGACAAGTATAGAAGCCCCGCCCCTTATTCCCAGCCCTCAGTATATTAACAAGTATCAAAGAGGAACTGAAGGACTAGGACTAGGGCCGTCCTGAGGGACTTGTAGTGACAGGTGTTTCTCCTTTCGCCCTTCAGGACGGCCATGGAGAGGATAATCAAGTCATATATGTTACGGGCAGGACAAAGAATGAAGAACGCTTCTACCAGAGGACTGTTGGGAATCAGACAAAAGTTCATGGTAGGTACTGCCCTCTAATATGAGGAGATGGAGTGTCCATACATGTGTGAGCTCAGGCAATGGCCAACCTAATGCCCCTGGCTATTGAGGCTTTGGAGGCGGCCACTAGAGGAGACAAACAACCGGCCCATCTTCCTCCAGGTAAGTGTGTGCTCTAAATAAGGGATCATGTGACATCTAGATCCTGTGAGTTCTCCTCCACATTCTCCTGGTTGCCTTCAAAACGATGGAAGATGTATCTCTTGTGACCTGTGGAAGGTAGAGGCCATCTTGGGAAGGTAAGTAGATCAGGTGTGAGAATGGACCTATCAGGGAGGATTATTACAAAAGGGCTCTCGGATGGGGAGGGCGTGTAAGTCACTTACCTTGTGTGGCCGGTGGAAAGTGGCCAACGACGACGTACAGAGGTCTTTAGGGTGGTAGGTCATATCCGTCCTGCAGTTGCACCACATCACCACATGATGGCGCTGGTGGGTAAGGAATTATGACTCTGGAGGTTTCTTAAACAAAGTGGACCAAAACCCACAGCGAACGACCCCCCCCCCCAGGTCACCCCACACACTTACCTTGTTTCTCGGTCCAATTGCACATGCACGAGCTGCATCCCCACTATCCCTCGTGCGCGTGCCCGCACCAGGTATTTGTGAATGGCCGACAGGCACGCTCCCTGTTAGAGGTGGGAAAGAGGGGGGTTCACTGTTCTCCAGGACCCTATTTCCAGTTGTTGCACCCCAGAGGCAACTTCTGCTCCGGAGCTGGGAGTGTCTAGAGTCCCTGGTCCCGCCTCCTCCGATGCTGCGGTAACTATATATTTGGGCACGACTGCGCCCCTCTCCCGGGAACCCCTGGGGTAAAACATAAACTGGACAAAGTCCGTAGTCCCAGCCGTTTCCTTGGAGAGGAAACACATAATCCCGAGAGCCGGGAGGAAGGGGCGGGGCTTTTAAACTTGTCCCAGTGTGTGTTTCCTGTCTAGGGGGAGGAGCCTTCTCTTAAATGGGCATCCTGAAGGATGAAGAGAGAAAGTGCTGCAGCGCCTGCCATCATCTTCCTGGAAGTCCCGGTGGTCTGCCTGGTGTGTTGCTCCCTGCATTGTGCGCGCTCGCGCCTGCTCATTTTTATGAGTGGGCCTTTAATGCAACGGAGAGGTGTGAACAGAGCCTTATCGCGTTGTGCCGATGTGTGATCGCTCCCATCTAGAATAATGCGCAGGGTTTCCTCCGCATTTGTAACGCGGTGTAACAATGCAGAGAAAGCGCAGAGGTGTGAACAGCGGCCGTGTGACAAGAAGGCCGCTCCCACACAGTTATATCCGTGTCAGGGAACCGCGGGTCACGTGATCCAACTAAAAATCAGGGACCTGCGCACACACAGACCACTTTCCCAAATCACTGTCCGAGCCCGCCTAGCGGGACTACCAGGCCCAAAGCCTCCGGACGCGCAGATTCTTGGCTAAGGCAGAAATACAATTCTGTGAAATACTCACCTGTAGAATTGGTATTATACGCATAC
Organism: Gastrophryne carolinensis; assembly: GCA_027917425.1. Classification (NCBI taxonomy): domain Eukaryota; kingdom Metazoa; phylum Chordata; class Amphibia; order Anura; family Microhylidae; genus Gastrophryne; species Gastrophryne carolinensis. The sequence continues at coordinate 968,268 of CM051241.1, forward strand.
AGTACGTCCTGCTCCAGATATAATACTTACACTTGGGTTATCCTCCGCCAGATGGCGCTGTTCACTGCAGACATGCAAAAACAGGCTCCTCCCGGCCCTTCATATACCCAGGGACCTCCCACAAATCCCCAGTATTGAAAAGCAGTGAGGAAAGAAGCCGGGAGAAACCAACCACCAACTGGTAACAGAGTAATAATAATAATCACCATACAGGGGATCCAGAAAAATGTAAAACCAGGGTGGGGTGGAGCAGGACGTACTGTATGCGTATAATACCAATTGTACAGGTGAGTATTTTACAGAATTGTATTATTCTAAGTATACAGTACGTCCTGCTCCAGATATAATACTTACACTTGGGACATCCAATAGCAGTGTCCATAAAGTAGGGTGGGATCCCCAACAAAAAAGGCAACAGCAAGCAGTTTAAACTACTGCCGCCTGCAGAACCTTGCGGCCAAACACAGCATCAGCTGAGGCCCTAACATCAACCTTGTAAAACTTTGAAAAGGTATGAACAGAAGGCCAAGTAGCGGCCTTACAAACTTGTTCAACAGAAGCCTGGTGCTGAAAAGCCCAAGAGGCACCAATAGCACGAGTGGAATGAGCAGTAACGCGGAAGGGAGGATTCTTCCCCTTAGCAGAATAGGCCTGAATCACAGCCTGATGAATCCATTTACTGATGGTAGACTTGGCAGGAGCCAAACCCTTCCTAGGCCCAGAAGGCACAACGAAGAGAGCATCAGTTTTCCTGAAGGCCTTAGTGACAACCAGGTAATACTTCAAGCACCTGACTACGTCCAAGGAATGCAGAACCCTCTCCTTGTCGTTGCTAGGATTGGGACACAACGAAGGAAGAACAATGTCCTGGTTCAAATGAAATGCAGACACCACCTTAGGCAGAAAATCCGGCTTAAAGCGGAACACCACCTTGTCTTGGTGCCTCTCATAGTATGGAGACTGAATGGATAGAGCGGCCAGCTCAGACACACGCCTAACCGAAGTGATAGCCACCAAGAAGACAACATTGAGAGTGAGAACAGCAAGAGCAGCATCATGAATAGGCTCAAAGGGAGCACCCTGCAAGGCCGACAAAACCAAGTTTAAATCCCAGACAGGGACCATAGGTTTTCGAGGGGGGCACACGAGTGACCCCCTGAAAGAAGGTCTTAATCATGTGATGATGGGCAAAGGTCTTCTGAAAGAAGATAGACAGGGCAGAAACCTGGCCCTTCAGGGTACTAAGTTTGAGACCTAAGTCCAGACCATGCTGTAAGAAATCCAGAACCCTAGGGACGGAGAATTCCCGGCAGGGAAGAGACCTGGACTCACACCAATCAATGTAGGAACGCCATACTCTATAATAGATAGCAGAAGAAGTCTTCTTCCTGGCCTGCACCATAGTACCTACCACAGAGGCAGACAAACCCTTCTCCATCAAGATGGAGGTTTAAGCAGCCAGGCCGTCAAAGCCAGCGTTTGTAAATTGGGATGGCGTAAGGGGCCCTGAGTGATCAGATCTGGCACCCCAGGCAGATCGTACTGGTCTACTGCCATTTGTACCACGTCTGCGAACCACACTCTTCTTGGCACCTTGGGGCCAGTAGAATCACGGGATACCCTGTTGCAGAGGGACCACTCCCCCTGATGGGACGTCCCTCTGCTCAGGGCGTCCGCTAGCAGATTCTCCGCCCCCGGGATGTACACAGCCGAAATGCATTGTACATTGTCCTCCGCCCATGTCAGAATCTGAGACACCTCTTGGAGAGCACCCTTGCTCCGGGTCCCTCCCTGATGGTTGATGTAGGCAACCGCCGTTCTGTTGTCTGAACGTACCTGGACCGACAGACCCCTCAGATGCTGGGTCAACCGCTCCAGTACCAACCTGACTGCCCGCAATTCCAGAATGTTGATGCGTAAATGGGCCTCCTGAGGACCCCACCTCCCCTGGAAACGCAGGGACTTCCAGAATCCCCCCCATCCTGACAGACTGGCATCCGTTGGGACCGTCTCCCAGGAAGGGGCTAGAAAGCACCTGCCCCCTATCAAGTTCCTGTGGTTCAGCCACCACGCAAGGAACTGTCTGACCGAGGGGGGAAGCACACAGACCCCGTCCAAGGACGCTGGGTTCTTGTCCCACACTGACAGAAGGTGAAGCTGCAGAGGTCTCAAATGGAACTGAGCAAAGGGCACCGCCTCGAAGCACGCCACCATCAGGCCCACCAACTGCATTCCCTGCCTGAGGGAGGGCTGGGGACACGACAGCAGGAACCTCACCTGCGCAGTCAGAGCTTCTACCTTCTGTTGAGGAAGGAATATCCTTGACTGAACTGTATCCAGAATCATTCCCAGGAACAGAGTCACCGAGGAGGGGGACAGAGAGGACTTGGGATAATTGATCACCCAGCCGAAGGACTCCAGGGTGGACACTAACAGCCGAGTGTCCAACTCTGCTTGCCGCAGAGACCGAGAGGTGATGAGTATATCGTCCAGGTAGGGCAGCACACGTATGCCCCTTAGCCTTATCAGGGACATCACCCCTGCCAGCACCTTGGTGAACACCCTGGGAGCCGAAGTGAGGCCGAATGGCAAGGCCACAAATTGGTAAATTGCAAATCTGAGAAATCTTTGGTGTCCTGGAAACACCGGGACGTGCAGGTAAGCATCCTTTATATCTACGGACGTCATGAAGTCCCCTGGGCGCAGAGAGCCGATGGCCGAGCGCAGAGTTTCCATACGAAAGTGTTTGTTTTTGACAAATTTGTTGAGGATTTTTAAATCCAGAATGGGCCTGACTGACCCATCCTTCTTGGGTACTGTGAAAAGGTTGGAATAGAACCCATGCCCCTGTCTCCTAAGGGGACCTTGCAAATGACCCCTAGATCCAGGAGACCCTGTACGGCCAGCAATAAGACCTGAGCTGAGGCAGGGTCCTGTGAAATCCGGGACCCAATGAATCTGGTGGGGGGCGTACAGCAAATTCTATCTTGTAGCCGGAGGACACTACCTCCTGAATCCACCAGTCTGAGACGTGGCGCCTCCAGACATGCTCGAAGTGCTGCAGACGTCCCCCCACCCTGACGGGCGAGGGCGCCCCTTCATGCCTGGGGGGTCTTGGGAGGGGCTTTGGGCTTGGGCCCCCAGGAGGAACCGGAGCGGCGTCCTCTGTTCCTGTGCCAGGAATCTGCGCGGGACCCAGCGAAGGACACCCCTCTGCCTTGTTTAGCCCCACCATAGGGGGTCGATAGGGAGCCTTGGCCACGACAGGGCCGAATCTGTCGCCTGCGCTGGGGTAACTTGCCTCCCTTGGCGAAGAGGTCTAAATGGTCCCCAAACAGGCGCAGCCCCTTAAATGGAAGCCCCGCAAGGGCTTTCTTGGCGGCATTGTCGGCGGCCCACTGGCGCAACCAGACCGCGCGGCCCTCCTAACCACGGTCCCGAGCGCCACTGCCGTAATGGCTAAGGCGCAAACCGGGCGCAGGGTCGCTCCCCCAAATGCAAAGGCATGGCATGCCAATTGGTCAACACGCCGGTCCTCAGAGTCCCGCAGCGTAGTAGTGTCAGGGGAGTGCATTATAGAGGTGTTGGACAACCCTAGAATAGGAGCATCGACCTCAGGAGGCGATGACCAGCACTTAACCAAGTCAGCAGGGAAGGGATATTTCCTATCCCCACTCTTAGGGATCCTATGAAGTCTGCTGGGATGTTCCCATTCTTTAAGCACGAGGCTATTGAACTGGGTCTGCTCGGGAAATTCCAAACGAGCTTTAGCAGTATGAAAAAGATCACCCCTTTGCTGGGGAGCCGCCGCAGGGGGAGAGAGGGACAATACCTCAAAGATCTGAACCAGCAGTCTATCAACATCATCCGAGGACCAATGCTCGGAACCAGACTCTTCCTGACCCCTGGACTCATCATCATATGACCCTGAGTCAGAGAACAGTTCCCCTTCGTCTGAGGGGGTATGGCCATAAGAATGCAACAATTCATCAGATTCTATAGGGAAGAGAGCCGAGTCAGGGTTCAAATGCCGCCTCTTGGCGGTGGCTTTACGCGCTAAGGAATTAGCAAGCAAGTTTTCAACACTGGCCAGTCTAGTGGCCAAATCAGGATGAGAATCCCCGCTTGTATTGGGGGTTAGACTCAAGACTTGGGGGAGTAGGTGAAGTGAGGCGAGGTGCAGACCCAGCCCCAGAAGGGGCGGGAAGAACCGATAGCGCCTGCTGTGCACAAGGAACACAGACCCGTGCATTGTCACCGCTGCTAGGTAAGACCCCACAAGCTACACACAGCCGGGCTTGTCCTGAAGGAACCACGGTCACATTATCCTGAGATGCCTCCATATGGTGATTTAATCGGCACAATATGCCAGTAGGGATTGACGCTAGAAAGCAACCCTGGATGCCCCAATAACCCGCGGGGAAGTGGGAGTAATTTTAATGGTCACAACCGGGAGCTACACCGGGCCGGGAGAAGCCACCGAGATCCACGGTCTGAAAGACATAAGGGGAACAAGGATGTCAGAGCCATGCGCAAGGGTGTATAGAAGCTAATGGAAAGTCGCCCGTGAGGGCACTCACAGACAGAGAGGGGAGGACAGTCTTCACCATGCGCGCGTGAGTAAGAAATAGCGCCAAGCGAACCTCGAAGGGCGGGCCAGAGCTGACCGCGACGTGGAACGCGCCAAGCCAGAACCACGCCCCCCACAGAGAGCACGAAGCTCAAAACGCGTAGCCAATATGGACAGCAGGGCAGTAACGCCTGAAAGGAATTGATCGAGTGGATTACCTCAGAAGAGCCACTACAGGCTAAGAAAGAAATAGACGCCGCAGCGTCCGCGAAGCCCCCGCCGTCCATGCAATGCAACCATATAGTAAAGACGCGGCGGCTGTCAATACAAAATAACATGAAAACGCGGCTCTGACACCCGATCCCGGTAAAACACGATACTAAAGCCATAAGCGTGAAAGTATACACTGAGGCCGCCATACACACAACCCCCCCCCCTTTCTTTTCCCCCTGGCTAAGGGGGGAACGAGGGAGGAAGGCGACCCGTTAACATAGGGTCCACTGCTACACAAGGCGTGGGGCAATGATGCGGGAGGGGCATCCCCTAAGGCTCACCATCAGCCTATACCGCCTACCCTATGGTGGGGGACTGCGGTGGAGCATGGCTCCATAAGCACACATGGTGCTGCCTACCTTCACCCGACCAGCGCAGCCCAGGCTGGGAGGCACATCACAGGGAGGACGGGTGGGAATAGTCCCACAGGGCTGCAGGCTGTAATAGCCCCGCCCACCTGCGAGAGCGTGATACTTCATGTCTTCCCAGTCAGCACTGCAGAGAAATCTGGGTATTTGTGGGAAGTACCCGAGTATATGTAGGGCTGGGAGGAGCCTGTTTTTTTGCATGTCTGCAGTGCACAGCGCCCTCTGGCGGAGGATAACCCACGTGTAAGTATTATATATGGAGCAGGACGTACTGTATGCTTAGAATAAGATCGCTCAAGCATGATCTCCCCCAGAAGTGACAGAAGCCTGGCCCAGGGTCATCCCCCTTTATGCGGCGAGACACTTTCACTCCCTCGATTCTGTGGGATGGATTGTCCCCTTCCACCGTTGTGTAGCCTGCTTTAGCACCTAAAACCCTTTAGGGGTTATAACTTTAAGCAGGGGGGTCGTATGGCTTTGGATATGGCACCAAAAGATTGGGCTGGATGCCGGGCATCCAATGAGTCCAAATATGGGGTCCCTAAATGGGTCAGAACCTGAGATCTCCATTTCTCTAGGTTCCCCTGGTTGCATGGCCCTGAGAAACCTACCTCTGTGTGCGGTTTTGTGGAGCCGTTCTGGTTCTGTACCTGGCTTGGTGCTAGGACACACAGTGACCCAGCTATGGTCTGATTTGTATCAGTGCCGGTGGTCTGAGGCTCTGGGGTCACTTTAGTCTCAGACGGATCGAGGTGTGAGAGAGTCAGCAGGGAGTCTCACATGTGCTAATTCTCCCGGGTTTCCTGGGTTTATAACTAGAAAGCCTTAATGCTGCAGGAGGAAATAAAGAGGGACTCCGGACTTATATGCTATAACTGGATTTTTCCTTCACAATCCGCATGGAGTTAAGCCCTCTATTTTTGCCAGGGGGGGGGGGGGGGGGGTAGTTAACTTTCTTTTCTTGACTTTTGGTCTGCTTTTAGATCAAGGCATGAAACATGTTCAGTAAGTGGAATAGAGAAAATAGATTAGAAAATAAGAGGAGCAGCAAGAAATACAGGAATCACCTTTATTTCATTGATGATGTTACATGGGATTATTTCCTGGTGACATGAGAAGCCCGTTACAGTACCCGTGACATGGGAACCAATCAGCAATGCTGAAGTCTGGTGTGCGGGGGCGAGTGTATGGGCGTATATGTGCGGGGGCGTGTGCATGGGCGTGTATGTGCGGGGGCGTGTATGTGCGGGGGCGTGTGTATGGGCGTGTATGTGCGGGGGCGTGTGTATGGGCGTGTATGTGCGGGGGCGTGTGTATGGGCGTGTATGTGCGGGGGCGTGTGTATGGGCGTGTATGTGCGGGGGCGTGTATGTGCGGGGGCGTGTGTATGTGCGGGGGCGTGTGTATGGGTGTGTATGTGCGGGGGCGTGTGTATGGGCGTGTATGTGCGGGGGCGTGTGTATGGGTGTGTATGTGCGGGGGCGTGTGTATGGGCGTGTATGTGCGGGGGCGTGTGTATGGGCATGTATGTGCGGGGGCGTATGTATGGGCGAGTATGTGCGGGGGCGTGTGTATGGGTGTGTATGTGCGGGGGCGTGTGTATGGGCGTGTATGTGCAGGGGCGTGTGTATGGGCGTGTATGTGCGGGGGCGTGTATGTGCGGGGGCGTGTGTATGGGCGTGTGTATGGGCGTGTATGTGCAGGGGCGTGTATGTGCGGGGGCGTGTGTATGGGCGTGTAAATGTGCGGGGGCGTGTGTATGGGTGTGTATGTGCGGGGGCGTGTGTATGGGCGTGTATGTGCGGGGGCGTGTGTATGGGCGTGTATGTGCGGGGGCGTGTGTATGGGCGTGTATGTGCAGGGGCGTGTATGGGCGTGTATGTGCGGGGGCGTGTGTATGGGCGTGTATGTGCGGGGGCGTGTGTATGTGCGGGGGCGTGTGTATGGGTGTGTATGTGCGGGGGCGTGTGTATGGGCGTGTATGTGCGGGGGCGTGTGTATGGGCGGGGGCGTGTGTATGGGCGTGTATGTGCGGGGGCGTGTGTATGGGCGTGTATGTGCGGGGGCGTGTGTATGTGCGGGGGCGTGTGTATGGGCGTGTATGTGCGGGGGCGTGTATGTGCGGGGGCGTGTGTATGTGCGGGGGCGTGTGTATGGGCGTGTATGTGCGGGGGCGTGTGTATGGGCGTGTATGTGCGGGGGCGTGTGTATGGGTGTGTATGTGCGGGGGCGTGTGTATGGGCGTGTATGTGCGGGGGCGTGTGTATGGGCGGGGGCGTGTGTATGGGCGTGTATGTGCGGGGGCGTGTGTATGGGCGTGTATGTGCGGGGGCGTGTGTATGTGCGGGGGCGTGTGTATGGGCGTGTATGTGCGGGGGCGTGTATGTGCGGGGGCGTGTGTATGTGCGGGGGCGTGTGTATGGGCGTGTATGTGCGGGGGCGTGTATGTGCGGGGCGTGTATGTGCGGGGGCGTGTGTATGGGCGTGTATGTGCGGGGGCGTGTGTATGGGCGTGTATGTGCGGGGGCGTGTGTATGGGCGTGTATGTGCGGGGGCGTGTGTATGGGCGTGTATGTGCGGGGGCGTGTGTATGGGCGTGTATGTGCGGGGGCGTGTGTATGGGCGTGTGTGTGCGGGGGCGTGTGTATGGGCGTGTATGTGCGGGGGCGTGTGTATGGGCGTGTATGTGCGGGGGCGTGTGTATGGGCGTGTATGTGCGGGGGCGTGTGTATGGGCGTGTATGTGCGGGGGCGTGTGTATGGGCGTGTGTGTGCGGGGGCGTGTGTATGGGCGTGTATGTGCGGGGGCGTGTGTATGGGCGTGTGTGTGCGGGGGCGTGTGTATGGGCGGGGGCGTGTGTATGGGCGTGTGTGTGCGGGGGCGTGTGTATGGGCGGGGGCGTGTGTATGGGCGGGAAGCTACAGATGTTTAGAGAGGGACTCTGCAGTTAATTACATACCTCCCAAGTGTCCCTGATTTGGAGGGACTGTCCCTCTTTTGGTCCATGTCCCCCTGTCCCTCGTTCCCATTTGTCCCTCTTTGAGGTGTAACATGCAGATCTGCAGCAATAAATGATTCATTGGCCTATTTCTATTGCTGTAACTGTTACAATGTATCTCCTATCCATCCCTCAGGGGCACAGAACAAAACCCGGACCAGTGACAATCCCAGGTTTTGTTTCACTTAAAGGCAAATAATCGCTGTCGCTATTCATATGCTAATTAGCATTAGCCGCAGCTGAGCTGACAAACCGGGGTGGAGCTATAGACCACCAGTCAAGGCGTATGATTGGTGGTCTATGGCAAAGGAATGCAGGGGGAGTGCCACTTACTCTTTTCCTTGTTTATAGCGGGTGACGGGCCTCCGTGTCTCAGCCCCAAGGTAGACAATGAAAGTGAATGGCAGGTTTCTCTCCTAGAAAAAAGAAGCAAGCTTTCTCTCGTGGCTCTGAATCGGCCCCGATGTCATTCAGCAAACGGCTGTCATTGATTTCATTGGGGAGCTCAAGTGGGCGCATCCCCGGCGGGGCACCGCCCGGTAATAAGGCTGTTTCCATAGCGATACAAAATAAAATGAAGAATAGAGAGACAGGTGACCCTTTATTTTTCATGAGATACATGGATGATGGAAGACATGACATATACACAGAGTTCTCCATGATACAGGAGGTTACCCATAATCCTCTCCCATAACATCCAGCAATCCCTCCCTTCATCTGACGCCAATAGCTTCACAGTTTAACAATCTTTACCTGAACGCGGCGTGTGATTGGCTCGCAGACGCTCTTGCCAGGAGAAGACATTTATTTTTCTTTGGATTCATCACTTTCCTTCTGCCATCGATCGCTCGCGTTTTTTTTGCACATTTTTGCACATCAATCGTCCACGTTGCTTTTTTGCACATCAATCGGCCGCATTGCTTTTTGCACATCAATCGTCCACATTGCTTTTTGCACATCAATCAGCCGCGTTGCTTTTTTGCACATCAATCAGCCGCGTTGCTTTTTTGCACATCAATCAGCCGCATTGCTTTTTTGCACATCAATCGGCCGCGTTGCTTTTTGCACATCAATCGTCCACGTTGCTTTTTTGCACATCAATCGGCCGCATTGCTTTTTGCACATCAATCGGCCGCATTGCTTTTTGCACATCAATCGGCCGCGTTGCTTTTTGCACATCAATCGGCCGCATTGCTTTTTGCACATCAATCGGCCGCGTTGCTTTTTGCACATCAATCAGCCGCGTTGCTTTTTGCACATCAATCAGCCGCGTTGCTTTTTTGCACATCAATCAGCCGGGTTGCTTTTTTGCACATCAATCGGCCGCGTTGCTTTTTTGCACATCAATCGGCCGCGTTGCTTTTAGCACATCGTCCGCGTTGCTTTTTGCACATCAATCGGCCGCATTTCTTTTTCACATCATTCAGCCGCATTTCTTTTTCACAGACGCTCCTTTATTTTTTGGAATACGTGTCCTCCATTCGCCTCACTGGTCACATGAGTGACCCCTCCTCGCACTACAAACACCACCAAGTCCTGTGCTGTCCTGTAAGCCGTCACCAGACGCTCGTTCACAGTTTCCTCCCCGAAGCATCTTTGAAATGCCGTCGCGGGGCAAAGTTCCGGTAAAGGCTTCTTCTTGGGTCCTTTTCAAGCTGAGGACCTCGGCCTGAAGCTGCGCCCGTCCCACCTGCTCCTGAAGAAGAAAGAGGACCACCAAGGGTTTAAGCCCCAAATTGTGTGAAAATACAATTTATAAACTCTTTAGTTTTTTAAGTCTTGCATTTCTCGCTCCATAAGACGCACCTAGGGGAGCTTGGCTTGTTTACTTTAGAGTTGCTATACGTATTCAATGTGCAGATCTGGCCAATAGTGGCCACATCATGGGAACTTCTGAGCTAGGACTTAGCAGGGGGACCACTAGAACCACCATATTTCTCACTTCATAAGATGCACAAAGGGAAGGGGAGCTCGGCTTGGTTACTTCATAGTCGCTATGCGTATTCAATGTGCAGATCTGGCCAATAGTGGCCACATCATGGGAGCTTCTGAGCAGGGGGACCACCGAATTTACCGCCCCATAAGATGCACCAGGGATGGGGGACTCGGCTTGTTTACTTTATAGCTATATGTATTCAATGTGCAGATCTGGCCAGCCGTGGCCACATCATGGGAACTTCTGAGCTAGGACTTAGTAGGGGGACCACTTTAAGCACGGTATTTCTCACTCCATAAGACGCACCAGGGGATGGGGAACTCGACTTGTTTACTTTATAGTCGCTATATGTATTCTACATGCAGATCTGGCCAATAGTGGCCACATCATGGGAGCTTCTGAGCTAGGACTTAGCAGGGGACCACTAGAACCACCGTATTTCTCACTCCATAAGATGCACCAGGGGAGCTCAGCTTGGTTACGGCTAAACCTACTTACACACATAGAATTATGTATACATTTGTTCCTCGAAAGCCTCTAAGACACACCCCTTATGGACTGAAGATCCCTGGAGCATGTGACCGGGGCTAGCTTGCCCCTCCCCCCAGGGCATCCCAAATCTCACCCTTTTCAGCTCCTCCTGCAGTTTCTTCAGTTTCATCTCCAGTTCGGTGACTTTGTCGTTGAGATTTCTAGAAAAAAAAACGAAACGCGTATGAAAAAAAATCAGACCACAGCGGCAAGACACAAGACCACGAGGGGCAGGGAAACCATCCGCACTCACCCTGGTGCTGCTGCTGCCGCCATAGAAACGGGCCCTGAGAGGTCATTGTGCAAAACCTCCACCTGTTCTGTAACACACAAAGCACAAAACACTGTGTATTACACACAAAGCACATAATACTGTGTATTACACACAAAGCATAAAACATTATGTATTACACACAAAGCACATAACACTGTGTATTACACACAAAGCACATAATACTGTGTATTACACACAAAGCATAAAACATTATGTATTACACACAAAACACAGTGTATTACACACAAAGCACATAACACTGTGTATTACACACAAAGCACATAACACTGTGTATTACACACAAAGCACAAAACACTGTGTATTACACACAAAGCACATAACACTGTGTATTACACACAAAGCACATAACACTGTGTATTACACACAAAGCACAAAACACTGTGTATTACACACAGAGAAGTGTAATGTGTCAGTACCTTCCTTAGACATGGCTTCCAGGATACTGTTACAGGCCAGTGTGAGGTCAGAGATGCTCTGCCACTCGTCCTCCAGGGACTGCGACACCGGTAACACTGCAGCTGCAAATACACAACCACAACCAATCAGGACACAACATCCATTGTGCAGTTTTCCAGATGCTATAGTGGCCCATCCACCCCCTGGGGCATCCCGATTTGTGATTCGCTGCTGTGTGACACCCAGCCAGACGACCGATTTTTCGAGCCCGCGGCACATGCGCATGTCTCTGGGGCTGATGCCCGTGGGGTTCTATTTCGCTTCTCTAGCCGCGTCTGCGCCGTGGTAATGCCATTGAGGTATATATGGCGGGTTTCATGCAGCCGGGCATCCCAAATTACAAGAAATGTCTGGGACCCACTGTGCAATACGCACAATCCTAGGTGGATACATTTTTAGGTTTTATATAGTATCCAGAATCAACAAATAGCAACTCTAGGCTAAAGTGTAAAAGACAAAAAACAAGTAATTGTACAGTCTTGAGAGTGTTTGCAATTGAACCTTGAAGCAAAGTTTACCCACAGAGGCCTCCATTCAATGAAGGTAGAAAAAAATTCTCATGGTAGTAAAAGATTCAATTCATGAGAAAAAAAGCCTGAGAATGTCGCTGTTACTGAATCACTAGATAAAAAGACAATGAAAGTCAATGGCAGCTTTTACTACAATGTAGAAAATACAATTCTGTGAGTACTCACCTGTAGAATTGCTTTTACTATGCATGGCACGGCTTGCTTCATTAAGTCCTTACGTCTGGGATATTCTGCCACAAGGTGGCGCAGTGTACTGCAGAAGAGTTGTGGCTCCTCCCGACACCCCATAAAAACCGTATCAACAACAGACCTCTCCAGCGTTGACAAGCAGTTATACAAGGAAACGGGAGATATTAAAGGTAAAAAAGAATAACAACCCCAACTAACTTGGAACAATCACCATAAAGAGGCAACCAAGAATAACGATAACCTGGGTGGGGTAAAGCAGGCCGTGCCATGCATAGTAAAAGCAATTCTACAGGTGAGTACTCACAGAATTGTCTTTATTCTAAGTATGTCACACACCCCGCTTCAAGATATCCATAACCTGTGGGTAATACTGACCTGTAGATTGCGATCTTGCAGAGATGATAGGAAAAAGAAAGCCCCTCCCGGTCCATAAATACCTGGGACCTCCCACTCATTCCCCAGTCTTCATCTCTGCAGACGGCGAGCAAGTCAGAAGATGATGTCTCCTCCTTGCACAGGGGGATTTCAGGTAGCTGGGATGACTCACGGCCCTCTATGTTTTCTATTTCCGCCCGGATTTCCTGTTTTTTGATCCCCATGCCTCCCAGCCTAGGCTGCTGGTCCGGGTGAGGGTAGAATGGCACCCTAGGTGCTTAGGAGCAAATGCTCCACCGTGAGACCCTATATTAGAGGGTAGGCGGTTATTCGGGTTGGTGACCCCGGTTTGGGATGCCTTGTCCCTCGGCCTTACACCCTGGGTGGTCTCCCTCTTTACATGCCCTTCTCCCTAGCAGGGGGGGGGGGCCTTTATTCGGTTAGGTCTTTTTAATTAATTAATTTATTTATTAATTCATCTATTTCAAGTAACCCTCAATATATTGGTTGCACTCCTTTTATGTGTTAGTGGTTTCACTGTCGGCGCGGCGGCCGCCATTGTCGCTGAGGCGCCTGTTGCCTGAGGTAAATTGCTGAGGGGAGTTTCTCCCCTCACGCGCTTACATCTGGGGGCGGGGCCGGGCTGTCGGCGCGACGCCGCGACCCGCCCCCGTAGGACAGGCGCCGCTGCGGTGCTCTATGGTGGGAGCAGGGCCGGGCGTTCAGAGTGAAGCTGCGGCCCGCCCCCCCTCCTCTTGTCTGTCTTCTGACCGGCGCCGCGGCCGCACAATCACCGCGGCGCCGGCCTTCTGGGGCGACATGGCGGAGGGGAGATTCTCCCCTCACGCTCTTACTCTTGGGGGCGGGACCGGGCTTCCGACGCCGCGGCCCGCCCCCCCTATGACAGGCGCCGCTGCGGAGCTTTGCTCCGTGTCCTTTGGTTTGCAAGGGGGGCGGAGCAAGGCACTTCGCGCGCGGCGCGCTGGCCACGCCCCCCTTCTCCCCTCAGATCTGCCTGTCTCTCCTGATGTGAGAGGACTGCTTTTCCCGGCTTCTGGACGGCACAATGAGTGGCCCTGTGGGCCCCCTCCTTCCTTTTTTTTCTTCATATATATACTTTGCCTAGTGTCATCCGGATTGGTTTTTTTCACATTGTGTCTTTCAGACAGAATCTACTGTGGTGTTTAGGGGGTTTCTCCCAGTCCTAGGGTCCCTGGGTTCTTTAATTTGGCTTAGCAAAAATACTCCCACTTGGGACATTAAAGGGGCATCCCGGGTTGCTTATATGCGTAATTCCCTTGGTCATTGCGACTACCTATAAGTTCACCGCATGGAGGCATCCCCGGATACCGGGCTCCCCTCGGGGCAATCTCGGAAGTGTATGGGGTGTGGGGTATCCCTTACAGGGGATGATGTATATCTGTGTATACCATGTGCACAGCAGACTATTACGCGGCAGTCCGGACCCCTGGCGTCTGGTTCAGCACCGCTGGCTTCATCCCCTCCCCCTCCCAGCTTGATCCGTGCCCCGTGTGACGTTGTAATGGGTGGGGAGTCGCAATATGATGTGTGTGCCAGATTGGCCAATCTTGAAAAATTATTTTCTAGTACGGTTGCCAGAAAGGCCCCAGCTAAGAGAAAGCACTTGTCACCGGCCACGCCGGCAGTTGAATATGATAATGTGGAATATCTGGATTGGTCCGATTACTCCCCACTTGAGGAAGGGGAGTTATATGAAGAATCGGATAATTCGGACGATCAGCAGTTTGTCGGCGCTGATACCGAGCGGGGCTTGGGGAGTTCCTCGGATACTCCTAATGTCCTGGCTCAGATGTTTGAGGTTCTGGCCATCTCTCCTCCTGAGGCGGCTCCACAACAAAAGGGGGAGTTTTTCGAAGAATCCAGGCCGCGCTTGGAATTTCCTAATCAAAAACATTTTGATGGAATTATTACTAAGGAATGGGAGAGGCCTGCTCGGCTTCCAGGCGTTCCTCAGAGTTGGGATAAAAAATATCCCTTCCCTTTGGATACGGTAAAGCGTTGGGAATCTCCTCCTGAGGTGGATGCACTGATTCTGGGGTTGTCCAACACCGCTGTTTTAAATTCTCCTGACTGTTCCACTCTTAAAGATGGGGAGGATAAACGCATTGACCAGATGGCTTGTCATGGTTTTGCCAGTGTTGGGTCAGCCATGCGGCCTGTTTGTGCTTCGGCACTGTTGGTGGTGGCTACCAGGTCGGTGATCAGGGACCTGTTGACTTCTTCCGGGCTAGATCCGGATAGTGACGAATTCCTTGGCCTTAAACGGTGTGAGTTGTTTTTGTCATTTGTGCTAGCTGCCTTGGATGACACTCTGATGATGTGTGGCAGAACGTCAGCCTTGCTGGTGACTATTAGGCGTTCGGTTTGGTTGCGCCAGTGGGCTGCTGATTTTGTGTCAAAAAAAGTCGCCGACGGCTCTCCCTTTTGTAGGATTACGGCTCTTTGGAGAGAAATTGGATTCCGTCGCCAAAGGCGGTAAGTTACCTCAACGCAGGAAGCAACGTCGTCCCTTTCGGGGGCGGCTTCCTTCACTCCTTCCTTTCGTGGGGCCAGAGTTGGCAGAGGATTTGCTTTCCCCTCATCCAGAGGAGATTCCTGGAATAGGGGCAGGGGACGTGCCCGTCCAGGATACAGTTGGGGTTCTAAACCCAAACCCGCAACCAAGCCAGCTCAGCAATGAGGGGGCGCCCTCACCCATGTGGGTGGGAGGACGGCTGCGACACTTCTCCCAGGTCTGGGACCGGGAGGTCTCGGACAGATGGATCCGGGAAGTGGTGTCTTCCGGCTACAAGCTGGAGTTCGAGCTCCGGCCCCCTCCCAGATTCTTCAGGTCTCGGGTGCCCCCGGACCCTCTGGCCGCGCAGGGGCTCCAGGCGGCGGTAACAAGTCTTCTGGATATGGCTGTCATTTGCCCAGTGCCCCCCTCAGACCGGGGCTGGGGCTTTTATTCAAATCTGTTCACGGTGCCCAAAAAGGACGGCTCGGTTCGGCCCATCCTGGATCTGAAGATCCTCAACAGGTTCGTCCGTCTGCGGAAATTCCGCATGGAAACGCTGCGCTCAGCCATCTACTCTCTTCGTCAGGGGGACTTCATGACGTCCATAGACATCAAGGACGCGTACCTCCATGTTCCGATCTTTCCGGCGCACCAGAGATTTCTCAGGTTCGTGGTGGAGGATCGGCATTTTCAGTTTGTGGCCCTTCCTTTTGGTCTCACCTCAGCTCCAAGGGTTTTCACCAAGGTGCTGGCTGGGGTGATGGCTCTCCTCAGAGCCCAGGGTATCCGCATTGTGCCATATCTGGACGATCTTCTCATTATGGCGTCTTCCTTCAGCCAAGCGGAGTTGGACACCAGGGCGGTGATATCCACTCTGGAGAGGTTCGGTTGGGTGATCAACTACCCCAAGTCCTCCATTTCTCCGTCCAGGGTAGTGTCCTTTCTGGGAATGTCTCTGGATACTTCCCAGGCCAGGGTGTTTCTTCCTCAGTCCAAGGTTCTTTTGATTCAGGAGTTGGTTCAGCTGCTCCTGTCCATCCCTCGTCCGGCCATCAGGCTGGGGATGAGGCTGGTGGGATTGATGGTGGCTTCCTTCGAGGCGGTTCCTTTTGCTCAGTTTCACACAAGGACGCTCCAGCTCCATCTGTTGGCGGCCTGGGACAGGTCTCCACTGTAGTTGGATCAGTCCTTCCTGATGACGCCCCGGGTTCGGCGCTCCCTTCAGTGGTGGCTGAATTCAATCAATCTGTTGAAGGGCAGATCCTTTCTGACTCCTTGTTGGGAGATGGTCACCAAGGATGCCAGCCTATCAGGGTGGGGGGGTTTCTGGAAGGATCTTCAGTTTCAGGGTCTGTGGGGACCTCAGGAGGCTCATGAGCCCATCAATGTCCTGGAATTGAGAGCCATCAGGTTGGTTCTGTTTCGCTTGACTCAGCAGTTGCAGGGCTTGCCGGTTCAGGTTCGGTCGGACAATCGGACGGCGGTTGCCTACATCAATCACCAGGGAGGGACTCGCAGCAGGAGTGCCCTCAGGGAAGTGTCTCTGATTCTGGACTGGGCGGAGAGCCATGTCCTGTGCATTTCGGCAGTTTACATTCCGGGAGTGGAGAACACGGAAGCGGACTCTCTGAGCAGGTTCTCATCTCGCCGGGGGGAATGGTCTCTCAGCCCCAAGGTGTTTCGCTTGATTTGTCTCAGGTGGGGGTCTCCGGTGGTGGACCTCTTTGCCTCTCGTCACAATCACAAACTTCCGGCATTTGTGTCTCTCTCGAAGGATCCACTGGCTCTGGCAGTGGATGCCATGTCTCTGAACTGGAGGGATCTGGGGTTTCTGTATCTATTCCCTCCGTTTCCCATGGTGGCCAGAGTGGTGCGCAAGCTGGCCCTGGAGGGCGCGTCAGCAATTCTGGTGGCTCCAAGGTGGCCAAGACAGGTGTGGTTCGCAGACGTGGTAAGATTGGCAGAGGATCAGTTCGTTCTGCCCCTGCTGCCGGATATGCTCACCCAGGGTCAACTACGTTATCCCAATTTACCAACGCTGGCTTTGACGGCGTGGCTGCTGAAACCTCCATCTTGAAGGAGGAAGGTCTTTCCGATGCTGTGATTCGGACTCTTATTAGCGCTAGGAAGCGGTCTTCCTCTACCGTTTACTATAGGACTTGGAGGTCTTATATTGATTGGTGTGAGGTCAGGGCTTTACCTTGTAGGGAATTTTCTATTTCCAGAATCCTGGAGTTTCTTCAACATGGTCTGGATCTGGGGCTCCAGCTTAGTACTCTGAAGGGGCAGGTTTCTGCCCTGGCGGTGTTCTTTCAAAGGTCTTTTGCTCTTCATCCTTTGGTTAAGACTTTTTTCCAGGGGGTTACGCATATTCGGCCTCCTAGGAAGCCTTTGATCCCTGTTTGGGATTTGAATTTGGTTCTTTCTGCTCTTCAGGGTCATCCTTTCGAGCCTTTGCATGATATTGCCTTGTCTTCGCTTACACAGAAGGTGGCTTTTTTGGTAGCTATCACCTCTGTTCAGCGTGTCTCTGAGTTGGCGGCTTTGTCCATTCAAGCTCCGTACTTTGAGAGGCATCAGGACAAGGTGGTTTTCTGTTTCAAGCCGGATTTCCTTCCTAAGGTGGTTTCTGATTTTCACCTAAATCAGGACATCCTAGTTAAAGCCCTGTGAGGGTGAAACGCGTTGGAGGAATCAGCATTTTTATCTACATTGAAACCACCTGCCGATTTGGATACCTGTGTGGTGAGAGCTACCACTGATAATGGAGCTGTATTCTAATTCTGCCTATTTTTAATTGTTTGCTTGTGAGTGCATTTCTTTTATTAAAAGTAGTCCCGATTTTCCAGTAAGAGTGGAGTTTTGGATTAAGAGGCTGATACTCCCCTATGACAAATATTTGCTGCAACTTGATATGTTGAAAGTAAAATTGGGGGTGAATTTGAACAATCATGAGAAGGATGATGACCACGATTTAATCTGCAATATTACATCTGTTAAGGCCAACTATCATTTGGCGTCCGGTAAGAGGCTTGAATAACTGGTGGTGGATTACTAAGCCTAAGAGGAACACGTGTGGAATGCTTTACATCACTGTGGACTTTTTTAGTAGCTCTGTGTAAAATTGTATACTTATGACTTATAGAACTTTGTAGGAAGTGGAATCCTACTTATCACACGTTGAGCTTATTTCTGTAACATTTAGTTCTGAGCAGCGCGGGATTATATCTGAGGACATTGTTCTGCCCTCTCTGTGTCCTAATCCCAGCAACGACAAGGAGAGGGCTCTGCATTCTTTGGATGTGGTTCGCGTTGTGAAGTACTATTTGGTGGTAACGTCTGCCTTTCGTAAGACTGATGCCTTTTTTGTGGTGCCCTCTGGGCCTAGGAAAGGTTTGGCCCCACCAAGTCTTCCATTAGTAAATGGATTCGTCAGGCCATTGTTGGGGCCTATTCTGCCAAGGGGAAGGTTCCCCCTTTTCGTGTTACCGCTCATTCTACTCGTGCGGTTGGAGCGTCCTGCACCAGACATCTGTTGAGCAAGTTTGTAAGGCTGCTACTTGGTCTTCTGTTCACACTTTTTCCAAGTTTTACAAGGTTGATGTTCGGGCCTCAGCGGATGCTGTTTTTGGCTGCAAAGTTCTGCAGGCTGCAGTGGTTTAAGTTGTGCTTTATTGCCTTGTTTTGGATCCCCGCCCTTTATGGACACTGCTATTGGATGTCCCACAGGTTATGAATATCTTGAAGCGGGGTGTGTGACATACTTAGAATAATACCATTTTGTGAATACTCACCTTGTAAAATGGGTATTATAAGTATGTCACACACCCCGCTTCACCCCGCCCTTTTGTATTCTGGATCCTTTATATTGTGAACTTTGCGTTGTTATGACTTATATTTGGCTCTTCCTGGTCCCTTTTCTTACTGCTATCTTAATACTGGGTAATGAGTGGGAGGTCCCAGGTATTTTTGGACCGGGACATCAACCTTGTAAAACTTGGAAAAAGTATGAACAGGAGACCAAGTTGCGGCATACAAACTTGTTCAACAGAAGCCTGGTGCTGAAAAGCCCAAGACGCACCAATAGCATGAGTGGAATGAGCAGTAACCCTAAAAGGAGGAACCTTCCCCTTAGCAGAATAGGCCTGCTCGACCGCCTGACGGATCCACTTGCTGATAGTGGGAGGCAAACCCTTCCTAGGTCCAGCAGGAAGAATAAGAGCATCAGATTTCCTGAAAGACTCAGTAGCAACCAAATAAAACTTCAGAGCCCTGACAACATCCAGAGAATGCAGAGTCCGCTCCTTGGAATTAGCAGGTTTAGGACACAAAGAAGGCAAAACAATGTCCTGATTGAGATGAAAAGCAGACACAACCTTAGGCAAGAAATCCGGCTTAAGCCGAAACACCACCTTATCCTGATGCCGCTCAAAATAAGGAGGTTTCATGGAAAGCGCCGCCAGCTCAGAAACTCGACAGAAGTAATGGCCACCAGAAAGGCTACCTTAAGAGTCAGAATGGGCAAAGCAGCCCCACAGACAGGCTCAAATGGAGGACCCTGCAGAGCAGACAACACCAGATTCAGGTCCCAAACCGGTAGCATAGGCTTACGTGGCGGACGCACATGAGTAACTCCCTGGAAAAAAGTCTTAACCAGCCGGCGATTGGCAAAGGATCTTTGGAAAAAAATTGCCAGAGCTGACACCTGTCCCTTGAGGGTACTAAGTTGAAGACCCGAATCCAAAGCATGTTGTAAAAATTCCAGAATCCTGGGGATAGAAAACACCCGACAAGGAAAAGACTTGGACTCACACCAGGCAATGTAAGCATGCCAGATCCTGTAATAGATAAAGGACGAGGACTTCTTCCTAGCCCGAATCATAGTATCAACAACAGAGGCAGGTAACCCCTTATTCATCAATATAGAGGTTTCAGCAGCCAAGCCGTTAAAGCCAGCGTTTGTAAATTGGGATGGGGCAGCTGCCCCTGAGTGAGCAGATCTGGATCCTTGGCCAAGACATACTGATCTACTGCCAACTGCACGTTGTCTGTGAACCACACGCTCCTTGGCCAACAGGGGGCCACCAGAATGGCTGGTACCTGAGAGGTACCCCCTCCTGGGCTATCTTGCGCAGCACCCTGCCCAGCAGAGGAAAGGGAGGGAACACATAGAGGAGCCAAAACTCCGTCCAAGGCATTGCTAGCACATCCGTGGCGAAGGCCAGAGGATCCTGGGACAGGGAGACAAATCTTGGAAGCTTGTGATTGTGGCGGGACGCAAACAGGTCCACATCCGGCAGACCCCAGCGGTGACACAGGGAGTGAAATACCTTGTTGCTGAGGGACCATTCCCCCAGC
This sequence comes from Gastrophryne carolinensis, assembly GCA_027917425.1. Classification (NCBI taxonomy): domain Eukaryota; kingdom Metazoa; phylum Chordata; class Amphibia; order Anura; family Microhylidae; genus Gastrophryne; species Gastrophryne carolinensis. Next base: position 988,686 of record CM051241.1, read on the forward strand.
CGAGACGTCCCCCTGCTCAGGGAGTCTGCCTCCTGGTTCTCCACCCCTGGGATGTAAACCGCCGAGATGCAGGGGACATTCTCTTCCGCCCAAGACAGTATCAGGGACACTTCCTTGAGGGCTCACTTGCTCCGAGTCTCTCCCTGATGATTGATGTAGGCAACCGCCGTTTGGTTGACCGAGCGGATCTGAACAGCCCGGCCCCGAAGGTGTGTGGTCAGCTGAGAAAGAACCAACCTGATCGCCCTCAATTCCAGGACATTGTTGGGAGTATGGGCCTCCTGGGGGCCCCACTGACCCTGGAACTGCAAAGACTTCCAAAAGTCCCCCCAACCAGTCAGACTGGCATCTGTGGTGACAGTCTCCCAGCACTGGAGTCCAGCCACCACGAGAGGGACTGTCTGGCCAAGGGGGACAGAGCAAATTCCTGATCCAGGGACACAGGGTCCCGATCCCAAACTGACAAGAGGTGCAACTGAGCAAAGGGGACTGCCTCGAAGCAGGACACCATCAGACCCACTAACTGCATCCCCTGCCGGATGGAGGGATGGGGACACAAGAGCAGAGTCCGTGCCTGCTTCTGAAGGCACTCCACTTTCTGCTGAGGCAGGAACACCTTGACCTGAGAGGTATCCAGAGTCATGCCCAGAAAGGACCTCACCAAAGACGGAGACAGTGAAGACTTGGGATAGTTGATCACCCAGCCGAAGGACTCGAGAGTGAAAGTCACCACCTGAGTATCCTTCTCGGACTGATGAAGAGATTGAGCCGCAATCAGAATGTCGTCCAGGTAAGGGAGGATGCGAATGCCCTGATTCCGCAGCAGAGCCATCATGCCCGCCAGCACCTTGGTGAACACTCGAGGGGCCGAGGTGATACAGAACGGTAAGGCCACACACTGGTAATGCTGATCCTCCAGAGCGTACCTCAGGAAGGCACATGAAGATAGGCATCCTTGATGTCCACTGAGGCCATGAAGTCGCCCGGGCGAAGGGTACTGACAGCCGAGCGTAGCGTCTCCATGCGAAAGTGCTTGAGACCCTTCAAGTCCAGGATGGGCCTCAAAGACCCGTAGAACCCCTGACCCCATTCCAGGGAAGGCACCGTGCAAATGACTCCTGACTCCAACAGACGTTGAACCGCAAGACGCAAACCCTGAGCTGATAGAGGGTTTTGAGACTTCCAGGATCTGAGGAATCTTGGGGGCGGCCAGGCTGCAAACTCCATTTTGTAACCGGAGGACACTACTTCCTGAATCCACCGATCTGAGACGCAGAGCCTCCAGACGTGAGCAAAGAGCCGAAGCCGTCCCCCCACCCGAATGGGTGAGGGAGCCTCCTCATGCCTGAGAGGGTTTGGGAGAAGGTTTGGGCTTGGAACCCGAGGAGAGACCGGGGCGACCACGGGATCTGCCACAACCCCAACAATCTCTGCGGCTATCCGAGAAGAGGGAGCCACGGCCTCCTCTGGGAGCACGAAAGGTGGGGAGGGAAGCGGAGGGCCCCCAAAACGGCCGAGGCTGCTTCCTACGTTGAGGCAGCCTACCATCCTTGGCTAGAACATCCAGACGCTCACCAAGGAGCCGCAGCCCCCGCAGTGAGAGCCTTCTTAGCAGCAGCGTCAGCCGCCCACTGACGCAACCAAACAGAGCGGCGCATAGCCACCAAAAGGGCAGAGGCCCTACTGCCCAGCCGTACGGCATCATCCATGGCAGTAAGGATAAAGGCAACAAATTTAGAGCAAAGCAAGAGGGCCCTAAAATCTTCCCACCTCCTACCAGCCGTAGCGCCCTCCAGGAGACGCTTGAGCTGTTTCTTAAGGGCAATAGCTGTAATGGCAGCGGCGCAGACCGGACGCAGCCCCCATAAATGTAAAAGCATGGCAGGCCAGCTGATCCATACGCCGGTCCTCGCCGCCTCGCAGTGTAGTAGTGTCAGGGGAAGGCATGACCGAGGTGTTGGACAGCCCTAGAACGGGAGCGTCCACCTCAGGGGGACACGACCATCACTTGACCAGGTCAGCAGGAAAGGGATACTTTTTATCCAACCCTTTGGGCACCGCGGGCAATCTACTAGGATGTTCCAACTCCTTGAGCACCATATTAGTGAAATGCCTCTGCTCAGGAAACTCTAGATGCTGTTTAGCAGGACAAAAGAGCTCACCCTGCTTCCTCTAAGCCACCTCAGGGGGACAATGTGCAAGATTTCAAAAACGTGAGCCAACAGACTATCAGTGTCCTCGGGGACCCAGGGTCACTGTCGCAGCCCACCTGCTGGTCCCCAGAGGAGACAGAGCCTGGGAAAAACTCCCCCTCCTCTAGGGAGTAACGGCCACCAAAAGCATCAATTCCCTCATACGCCTCAGTAAACCAGGCAGGTGTGGGAGCCAGGTGCCGCTTCTTGCCAGAGGCCTTACGTGGAACAGGCCTGGCAAGCTGCCTTTCAATGCTGGCCACACGCAGTTCCAGATCAGATTGTGATCCCCCGCTAGTATCCCCCTCACTGGGGGCTAAATGCAGGCGCGGAGGGGTAGGCGATGCCGAAGGGGGCCCAGAACTGGGAAGAGAAGCGGGCAGCCCAGCCTGGGCCGCAACGATACCCTGCGCGCACGGCACGCACACCGCGGCACTGTTACTTAAAGGGGATGCCCCGCACATGGCACACAGCCGGGATTGCCCCGAAGAACCCCCGAGCACGCTATCCCCAGAAGCCTCCATATGGTGATTAACACAGGAGCAATAGGCCAGCACAGGGTAAGGGCAAATAAAAAGCCACCCGGGATGCCCCCCCAAGGGATGCCCCCAGAAGCCAGTAAAGGGGAAATCAGGGAGGGTAAGGAGCCAGACCGGGAGAAACCACAACCCACAGTTGTCCCGCCTGAAAGACATAAGTAAAACACATAAGCATCCCGCAGCCCATGCCCCAAGGAAACAAAACCCCCAAAGGGGACTCACGGACCAAGGAGACCAAAGGATCACCAAGCCACCAGACCACGGAAGGAAGCGACACAGGGAGAGATCACCGCTGCAACTCAGGGAGGAAGAAGGGCCCCAGACGCGCAGCAGAATCAAAATGGCGCCGGCAGAGGAACCTTGAGGGGCCCCACCCCCCCCAAAGAGCGCGAAAAACGGCGCTCATGTGACCGCGCCGGCGTCATCACAAAACAGCAAAAACGCCTCACAGTTATAGCACTGCCGGCCCTGGAGCGTAGTACAAAGCAGTGACGGCGGTGAAAAATACAACTCTGTGAAGTACTCACCTGTAGAGTTGATATTATATGCATACAGCACGTCCTGCTTCAGACATAGTCATAACGTGTGGGTAGTCCTCCGCCTCGGGCGCCGTGCACTGCAGAACATGAAGAAAACAAGCTCCTCCCAGCCCCACATATACCGAGGGACCTCCCACAAATCCCCAGCATTGACAAGCAGTGAGAAGAGAAGCCAGGAGAAACAACCACCCAGAGACTGGCAATAATATCCAAGATAATAATCACCACACAGGGGATCCAGAACAAGGTGAATCAGGGTGGGGTGGAGCAGGACGTGCTGTATGCATATAATATCAACTCTACAGGTGAGTACTTCACAGAGTTGTATTATTCTAAGCATACAGCACGTCCTGCTCCAGACATAGTCATAACGTGTGGGACATCCAATAGCAGTGTCCATAAGTAGGGTGGGATCCCCATGAAAAAGGCACAGCCAACATAACAGCGCTGTCACCTGTAACCTTGCTACCAGGAGCAACTTGAGCAAAGCTCTAACTCAACTAAGAAGCCTTACAAGGCTAATGAAACACAAGCAGGGAACTAGTCAGCCTGCTCAACAACCGAGTGCAGAAGGCCCAGGCCAAGCACAAGTAGAAAGAGAACAAAATCCAGGAGAGAAGAATGAATCTCCCTTAACAAACAGGCCAAAGTAACAGCCTAACCACGCTACTAACGACCATGGGGTAGTCATGGCAACCATAGAACCTTTCCCGTCAGGGAATACGAACCCTGGTCTCAGCGAGACCAGCGGAATACTGAAAACAACGCTAACAAGGCTCCTCAAGAGCCAAAACGTTAACCATAAGCTCAGGAGGGCAACCAACCGAGCAAGACCAGTCCAACGGGCTCCTATACCCATGGGAGCAACCAGATCCCGTTGCAAGAAGGATGGGGACGCCTATAAGCCCCAAGGGCATAGTCCCAACCCTGGACAGGGAACAGTCCAGGAGTCCCCAACGCCTATTGAGGGATACAGATCCCTTTTAAGCTCCGAGTAAGCAGAACACCAGTCCAGAGACCATAGGTTCTGGAATAGAGAAGAATAACAACACTCTGCCCTGGATCCAAGCTTTGTGCAAGGCGAAAACATCCTCACCAAACGGTGTACAGATATATAGAGCTGTAAAAATATAAAAAGGACTAGGCTAAGGAAGCCGTCTCCTATGGCACGCCTCTGACTGAGGCACCTGCCCCTAAAGGGTCATCTGAGGCAAGGAACAGTTCAGACAAGAACCTGAATAAGAACCCAGGGAAACCCTTAGCAGGGCAACAGGAAATAAATCCCCCCCAAGGGAACCTAGAATTCCCTGGGGAATGCACCTGAGCCACCCCTGAGGAAAGCTCAACGCAGAAGCTTGAAACTAGTCTCTACAGAGGACAAACAGAGCGAACCCTGGAACCTCTCAAGGAACTGAGTTGGGGGACCAACTCCAGCCATGCCGTAAGAACTCTAGGACCCAGGGGTAAGACCACATCCCGTAGGAGAGAGAGCTAGTCCAAGCCATCCAACTAGGGCGCCATCTCCCAACATAGCCAGCAGAAAAAGGGAGAAGAATAAAAAGGAGGGATCTAGACTCAACCCTCCAAAGGGAGAGACACCCAGAGGGATCATCTCCGATAGGGTGAATAACAATCGTCCAAACCCTGTAAAAGGGAGTGACGTATTAAGGAGCCTAACTAGGCATAACAGCCCTCATGAGAGGGCACACAGTACAACTGTCTTCAGCAGAAAATGCGAACCACACCACACAGGGACACTCAGGGCCCCCAGTGCAACAGTTCACCCTTGCCACAGCAAGCCTGTGCAGAACCCCACCTAGCAGGGTGTAAGAAGGGTCAGACAAAGGGTAGAATACCCCGACAGAAGGCCATACTAAGTCACCATGACCAAGGCCAGAGAGTCCTGGGACAATCACCCAGGGCAATGAATTAGGACCATAACCAGGACAGAGTCCCTGTAACAGTCACGGGGCCCACGGCCCCAACCAGTAGGGCTCATTGAGGCACTAGGGAAGACCCTCCCAGCACAGTAGGACAGCCAATGAGCCAATACCAATGAAGCGCAAGGAGTGTAAAAACCTCCACTAGATCAGAACCAGACCCTACAAGAAGGGTCAACCTGTTCCGAGACCTTCTCGGATAAAAGCAGGGACAGGCCACTGACCAGACAGACCAAGAGTCCCCGAGAGACAAGGCCTAAGGGAAATAGCCCAGCAAGTTAGGGCCCAAAAAGGCACAATGTGATGACCTACTAACAGTATGAAAATGGGCCCCCCTAAAGGGACCCCCCCTTAGGTACCACTGGGAATTTCATAAGAAATAGAACCCCTTAGTGAACCTGCCAGACTTGGTCCCCATGGCGACCATCTACAGGGATAGCAAGAAGGAAGTGATGTCCATCAACAACTTCCATGAGTAGACCAACCAGAAGGTAACCCCCATAAAAACAGGGGGAACGTACTGATTTCCAGGGGTGTTGGAACCCCATCCAGGATAAGTAACCCAAGGTGCCGCAGGCCCCAAGGGCATCTGAGAAAAGAACAGCATCTGGGCCGCCAGCAATAGGCCCACCAGCTGCGAGGTGAAGGTAGTGTGACTACACAGAGGGCAAGCTTCCATACCAAGGCACCCAAATCAGAAGGGAAGGTTTAACCTGGACCTATCTAAATGCCACCCCGTAGGGAGATTATGAACCAGGTTACACCAAGTAAGTGATGTGCCTAAGCACCAATCCAAAGGACTCCAGGGGAGCCCCAAGTCAGGTAGAAACTAGCGCGGACAGCACCGGTGATTGTTCAAGAAAGCACTCCCATACTCTGGGAACTGGGGAGGGACCCCCAGACAAGACCCTAATCCGAAGAATGGTCCTGAAACACTGGCTGGAAATGGACTAGGTGTCCAGAAGGAACAAGAGACCGAAAAGGGAATATGGATCCTCGCAGGCATCAAGAGGCTCACTGGACAAGGGCGCCTGCGGCCCAACGGATGGATACCAAGTAGGCACTGCCTGTGAAATACAAATGCTAGGTCCAGAATGCTGGACCTGGACAGACTGCGTCATCCCGGAGGGAAGGGCAGTGTGGATGCAATTACCAGCCAAAGGCCAACCTGTAAGAGAGCCCAGACCCTGCACGCCGAACTCGGCCTGCATCAATTCACAAAGGGAAACAACGGGGACTAGAGGACCCCTGACTACCTTGGAAGGGAACTGCCCAGCAAACTGCTTATTTAAACTGCCTCCAGGGGGATCATCACCTGTAACCACCTGAATGAAGCATGGCACCCTGCCATATGAGCCAAGAGCTGCGGCAGTTCCCTCGCCCAACAGGGCGAGGGCGTCCCTTCATGCTTGTGTGGTTTTGGCAGACTTTGGTTTTGCCCTGCCGGAGGTCCCAGGGCGTTGCCTGCCTCCCCTGGAACGGCCTTCCACTCCAAAAAGTTGGAAGCACACTTCTGGTTCTCTCTTAACACTAACGTAGGGAGGGGAGTCCCTGTCCCTGGGCGGCCGGTCCAGCCTTCTGCGCGAGGGCGCCTTACCCTTTCTGCCAAAAAGGTCCAACCTGGCCCCTAATAAGCGTCGTCCTCTAAAAGGAAGACCAGTAAGAGCCTTTTTATTATCATTGTCGGCCCCCCACTGTCGCAGCCAAAGCAGGCGACGAATAGCCACCACAAGAACCGAGGTTCTAGCGCACATTTTAATGGTATCATCCATAGCTGAGAGAATAAACCTCACAAAAACGTCACAATCGGACAGTGCATTAAAGACCTCACAAGGGAGATCCTCCGGCTGTTGGTCAATTATCCTCCTGAACAGAGTCCTGGCGGCCACCGCGGTAACAGCCGCAGCACAGACCGGGCGCAGAGCCGTCCCTACACTCGAGAAGGCGTGGGAAGCCAATCTGTCCATGCGCCGGTTCTCAGCATCCCGAAGGGTACGAGGAGAGGAGGCCGCCATGAAGGGAGGGTTAGCAACCCCAATAATAGGCGCATCCACCTCTGGAGGGACTGACCATCGTTCAACCAAATCATGGGGAAAGGGGTACTTCCAGTCCCAAACCCCCAGAACCCCTGTAAGTTTACAAGGGGATTCCCATTCCTTAGATATAAGATACTGGAAATGATCCTGATCCAAAAATTCCAGGCGCGGCGTCGCCGTGTGGAAACTCTCCCTCTTGGGCTTGGGAGACTCTCCCGGAGGAGAGATGGACAGCACTTCAAAAAAAGTAACTCATCAGTGTCACACAGGCCCCAAGAACCGGGCCAGAACCGTCGCGGCTCCAAGACATCTCGTCTGAGGAACTGGAACCTGAGAACAGTTCACTATCATCGGACGGATCAAGGTCCTGCATAGCAGCAGGTTCCTCAGTTTCCGTGGAAAACCTATAACCAGGAGGCGTCAGGGACCGCTTCTTTCCAGCGCCCAAGCGCTCCTCCAACCCAGACATCACTTGCTCCGCCGTGGGGAGCCTGCGCGGCACCACCTGCTGGTCATCCCCGCTCGAGTGCGACTCATCTGGAGTGAGATCTAAGCACGGGGAGACGGGAGAATTGAAGCGAGGTGCAGCTACTGGTAAACCTGATTGCAGGGCCAGCGCTTGTTCAGCACAGGCGGCTCTGACCCCCGGTAACCGATAAAGGCTATAAGCCTACCGTGTAATAGGGCAAGGTTAGGCCAACGTACACAACCCCCCCCCCTCTTTTTCCCCCCACTAACGGGGGGAACTAAGGGAGAAGGTGACCCAGCACTCGGGGTTCACCGCTACACGGGGCGTGGGGCACTGGTGCGGGAGGGGCATCCACTAGAGGCTCACCATTAGCCTTAACCGCCTACCCTATGGTGGGGGATTGCGGTGGAGCATGGCTCCGTTAAGCACACACGGTGCTGCCTACCTTCACCCGACCAGCGCAGCCCAGGCTGGGAGGCATGTTCTTCACAGATAGGACGGGTGGAAATAGTCCCGCAGGGCCTCGGGCTGTAAAGCCCCGCTCGCCTGCCAGAGCGTGATACTTCATGTCTTCGCAGTTCCAGCACTGCAGAGAAATCTGGGGATTTGTGGGAGGTCCCTCGGTATATGAAGGGCCGGGAGGAGCTTGTTTTCTTCATGCGCAGTGCACGGCGCCCGAGGCGGAGGATTACCCACACGTTATGACTATGTCTGGAGCAGGACGTGCTGTATGCTTAGAATAACAGTTTAAAAACAGCTAAAAACACTCGCCACTACCCCCCACGAACACACGTGGGGGTGGGAAGGGGAGCGAGCAGGCAGCAGCGAGAGCCCAGGTCAGGGATGGGGGGGACCCCCAAACACCAGAAAAAAAGGCACATAGTCCCCAAAACACTCACCCCCTCAGAAGCTAGGACATGAACTCTGCATCCCTAGTAGGCTCACCATAAAGCCTATGGCTGGCTACCCTTTGTGGTACAGGGACTGCGGCTTGGAGCAGCACCTGACCCTAGTGCTCCTCTACCCTCACCCGATCTGTCAGCCGAGGCTGGGAGGCACAGAGGGTCCGGAAACGGGTGGAAATAGACTTGCAGGGCCGCAGGCTTGGTTGCCCCGCTCACCTGCGCAATATAAAGAGCCATCTTCTATCTTCGCAGTGTCACTGCAGAGGAAACACTGGAGAGGTGTATGGTGATCCTGTTTTTATATGGGGCCGGGAGATGCCACAGCTCTTCTGCAGTGCACTGCGCCACCTTGTGGCGGAATATCCCAAACGTAAGGACTTCTTGAAACAGGCCGTGCCATGCAATAGGAAAAAGAGTAAACAGTTCTCTACTTAGGAGTAAAAAAGTGCCATTGACTTTCATTGTCTTTTTATCTAGTGATTCAGTAACAGTGACATTCTCAGGCTTTTATTCTCATGAATTGAATCTTTTACTACCATGAGAATTTTTTTCTACCTTTATTGAATCGAGGCCAGAATGTTTTCCCGCGAAATTACTGTATATAGGAATGTACCAATTATATATTTTGTGTTAAATGCCCGATGTATCAGTTTAAATAAGATTGGCAGATTATTTTTTTATATATATATTTTTCATTTGTGACAAATAAATATTAACATATTTCCAGTTGTCTATATAAGATAACTGAGGAATTATTTGTGGATATCCGAATGATCAATACGAGACACTATCGGGGTGTAGGCTAAGTCGAGTTGTGTGTGTGTGTATATATATATATATATATATATATACATATATATATATATATATATATATATTGTGGTACAGTGTATGGAAAAGTGGTGGATGGGGTCTATATTTCCCATAAGTTTTTCAACCAGGCACGATCCATGCTGGGATGAGATTAATTGAAGCCCTATAAAAGGAGCCGCTGAGGCTTCCAGTGTGGAGATGGAGAGACTGGGATGAGGAGCCCGGGCCTTGCTGCTCCCAATACTGACAGTGGTGAATTGCATCTGAAGGACTTGATATGTTATCTGTCCTTGGAACCTGTGGATTAACAGCCTGGACTTGTATTTCCCCGAAAGAGGACCTGTGATATCAAGGACTTGCAATACGCTGTAATTATCCCACACTGGACATTGCTAAAGTTGGTGAGGTAACCGCTTGCTGTACTGCATTGTATCCTGCTTTATACTCTGGAGTTAAGAGATTTTTCCTGTTGGACTTTGTTTTCAATAAATCGCTTATTATTTGACTAAGAACTGTCTTCAGAGTCATTGCCGTTGGCCCCAGATCCTGACTATATATATATATATATATATATATATATATATATATATACAGTATATATATATATACAGTATATATATATATATATATATATATATATATATTTCAATTGTATCAATATATAATTTATCTATATGGGAGGAATGACTATTTAACATGGTTACTCCTCCAAAATAGTGCGGGATCCATTTCTTATCCTATTCTGCCCTCCTGTGGTTAGCACAGGAATGACTAGGTAACAAGGTATCCAAATACTTCCCCAGTGACGTCATGTTTACTATGGGTGGAAGAAAAGATAAGAATTGTCATAAAACATGTGTCCAGGAGCACAAAGGGATCACCTCACCTGACCTCACAGATCACCTGACACATCATCACACCTCGAGCATCACATCGGGAGATCAAGACATATCAGCTCATCAGATCAGCATCCTGGTCGATTACATACCTCCAGCATCACATCGGGAGAGATATCAGCTCATCAGATCAGCATCCTGGTCGATTACATACCTCAAGCATCACATCGGGAGAGATATCAGCTCATCAGATCAGCATCCTGGTCGATTACATACCTCAAGCATCACATCGGGAGAGATATCAGCTCATCAGATCAGCATCCTGGTCGATTACATACCTCCAGCATCACATCGGGAGAGATATCAGCTCATCAGATCAGCATCCTGGTCGATTACATACCTCAAGCATCACATCGGGAGAGATATCAGCTCATCAGATCAGCATCCTGGTCGATTACATACCTCAAGCATCACATCGGGAGAGATATCAGCTCATCAGATCAGCATCCTGGTCGATTACATATTGAGGACACATCGACCCTTAGAAAGATCTCTCATAAGCTCTGCATTGCATTGGAAGCTGATATCCCAGAGTACTCGGTAACGTATAGTTCTTATAATTTAATAATTAACTGGCTGGACATTATAAAACTCTTGTTGGTATATATATATTCGGACAAGTTCATTTCCGGCCGGGTAATCTGAGCTATACTATCAAATATCTTTGGTTGATATTTTACTGGGGATAATTATTTTAAATGATAACTTCCCATTGCAAATAGTGTATAACTGTCTAATAGGCTGCCCCCTAGTGTTGGTTTCCTAAAAGGTTATTCGTGTTGTAGAAGTGAGCCATCTTGTGGCCAAATTTAATAGGTGCTGATATATAATTTTGTTTGATATTGCGGCCGCAGCACGCCGCAGCTAGGAGGTGAGCGGAGGATGCGGCTGGTGGCGCATTCAGCGGCTCAACCATCAGCGGAGCCGAGTCAGAGCGAGCGGGCCGCTCGACCAATCAGCTCGCTCTCTGCTCGAGCCGTCGCTGTGGAAACGAATGGAAGGCGAGTAGGATGGAGAGACCTGGGGGGTATCACACAGCAATTCGGGATGCCCCTGCACCTCAGGCGTCTTGTTCCTCTTTAATGTTCAGCTGAAGAATGAGAGCCTCGGGGCACTCGCGATTGGCCCTCAGTACCCACAGCCCCCCTCTATGGCTGTGGGCGTGGCCAATCCCCGTGATTGACACCAGGAAACGGGTGCCCGTCCTCACCTGCCGGAGGCAAGATGGCCGATGGGGGTAAGATTCAAATTAGCGGTATTACCCGGCTGCCTGGGATTATAGGCGAGTATCTCTCTGGGTTACCCTTCCCCACACGGAGCTCCCCCATAAACCTATATATCACGTATAAATACCGTGGGTCACGTGATCCGGGCTCCCCTCCTCCTGATGAGCCTCTGACCCGGGCGGCTCTTCTGGACAATCCATCATCTGGGGAATAAGAGAGAGGTAAGTACAAACCGCTTCAAAGTGCAACAAAACCCACTAACGGCCGGCCCTGGAATCTTTTAGATTCAGAAGGTGAGTGTTCCAGGGGGTATCTTTTAGATTTCAGGCCGGCCGTTGTTTTGTTCCGTGGTGGCTTGGGGGGGGGGGGAGGGGCGGTTGCTGGGGGGGGTGCGGTTGCTGGGGCGGGGTGGCTGGGGGGTGCCGTGGCGGGATGTCGGATCAAGCGACCAGGTGGTAAGTACAGTTCTTTATTTTGATTGGCCTGTAGAATAACTTTAGGCTAAAGGAAGTGAACACCTAATAAGAATAACAGCAGGATACTCACCTATTGTCCCCCCCGCAGCTGATCAGTCCATCAGTATCACAACCCATCACCCTGGGCCCCAACCGGGATCGCAATTGATGGCGCATGTCGGGCTCCCTCACAGGAGCGTTGCCACTCCCCCCTCCGTTCATTGCAATGGAAGCAGTGTGCCAAGGTCTGACACTCCCCCTCTATTGTAGTGAATGGAGAGGGTGTGGCCTGTCCCTCTATTGTAGTGAATGGAGAGGGTGTGGCCTGTCCCTCTATTGTAGTGAATGGAGAGGGTGTGGCCTGTCCCTCTATTGTAGTGAATGGAGAGGGTGTGGCCTGTCCCTCCACTGTAGTGAATGGAGAGGGTGTGGCCTGTCCCTCTATTGTAGTGAATGGAGAGGGTGTGGCCTGTCCCTCTATTGTAGTGAATGGAGAGGGTGTGGCCTGTCCCTCTATTGTAGTGAATGGAGAGGGTGTGGCCTGTCCCTCCACTGTAGTGAATGGAGAGGGTGTGGCCTGTCCCTCTATTGTAGTGAATGGAGAGGGTGTGGCCTGTCCCTCCACTGTAGTGAATGGAGAGGGTGTGGCCTGTCCCTCCACTGTAGTGAATGGAGAGGGTGTGGCCTGTCCCTCCACTGTAGTGAATGGAGAGGGTGTGGCCTGTCCCTCCACTGTAGTGAATGGAGAGGGTGTGGCCTGTCCCTCCACTGTAGTGAATGGAGAGGGTGTGGCCTGTCCCTCCACTGTAGTGAATGGAGAGGGTGTGGCCTGTCCCTCTATTGTAGTGAATGGAGAGGGTGTGGCCTGTCCCTCCACTGTAGTGAATGGAGAGGGTGTGGCCTGTCCCTCCACTGTAGTGAATGGAGAGGGTGTGGCCTGTCCCTCCACTGTAGTGAATGGAGAGGGTGTGGCCTGTCCCTCTATTGTAGTGAATGGAGAGGGTGTGGCCTGTCCCTCTATTTTAGTGAATGGAGAGGGTGTGGCCTGTCCCTCTATTGTAGTGAATGGAGAGGGTGTGGCCTGTCCCTCCACTGTAGTGAATGGAGAGGGTGTGGCCTGTCCCTCCACTGTAGTGAATGGAGAGGGTGTGGCCTGTCCCTCTATTGTAGTGAATGGAGAGGGTGTGGCCTGTCCCTCTATTGTAGTGAATGGAGAGGGTGTGGCCTGTCCCTCCACTGTAGTGAATGGAGAGGGTGTGGCCTGTCCCTCCACTGTAGTGAATGGAGAGGGTGTGGCCTGTCCCTCCACTGTAGTGAATGGAGAGGGTGTGGCCTGTCCCTCCACTGTAGTGAATGGAGAGGGTGTGGCCTGTCCCTCCACTGTAGTGAATGGAGAGGGTGTGGCCTGTCCCTCCACTGTAGTGAATGGAGAGGGTGTGGCCTGTCCCTCTATTGTAGTGAATGGAGAGGGTGTGGCCTGTCCCTCCACTGTAGTGAATGGAGAGGGTGTGGCCTGTCCCTCCACTGTAGTGAATGGAGAGGGTGTGGCCTGTCCCTCCACTGTAGTGAATGGAGAGGGTGTGGCCTGTCCCTCCACTGTAGTGAATGGAGAGGGTGTGGCCTGTCCCTCTATTGTAGTGAATGGAGAGGGTGTGGCCTGTCCCTCTATTTTAGTGAATGGAGAGGGTGTGGCCTGTCCCTCTATTGTAGTGAATGGAGAGGGTGTGGCCTGTCCCTCCACTGTAGTGAATGGAGAGGGTGTGGCCTGTCCCTCCACTGTAGTGAATGGAGAGGGTGTGGCCTGTCCCTCTATTGTAGTGAATGGAGAGGGTGTGGCCTGTCCCTCCACTGTAGTGAATGGAGAGGGTGTGGCCTGTCCCTACACTGTAGTGAATGGAGAGGGTGTGGCCTGTCCCTCCACTGTAGTAAATGGAGAGGGTGTGGCCTGTCCCTCCACTGTAGTGAATGGAGAGGGTGTGGCCTGCCCCTCCACTGTAGTGAATGGAGAGGGTGTGGCCTGTCCCTCCACTGTAGTGAATGGAGAGGGTGTGGCCTGTCCCTCCACTGTAATGAATGCAGAGGGTGTGGCCTGTCCCTCCACTGTAGTGAATGGAGAGGGTGTGGCCTGCCCCTCCACTGTAGTGAATGGAGAGGGTGTGGCCTGTCCCTCCACTGTAGTGAATGGAGAGGGTGTGGCCTGCCCCTCCACTGTAGTGAATGGAGAGGGTGTGGCCTGTCCCTCCAGTGTAGTGAATGGAGAGGGTGTGGCCTGCCCCTCCACTGTAGTGAATGGAGAGGGTGTGGCCTGTCCCTCCACTGTAGTGAATGGAGAGGGTGTGGCCTGTCCCTCCACTGTAGTGAATGGAGAGGGTGTGGCCTGTCCCTCCACTGTAGTGAATGGAGAGGGTGTGGCCACAGACAAGGACACAGATGCAATCAGGTGAGTGCCCGATGGCTGGAATAGGAGCGATCAGCCATGGCTGCATTTCTATTGGTCGGTCGATCCCTGTAAGATGAAATGATTGGCTCTGGGAGGGTGGAACTCACCGCCTCCCCGCGGGACGGATCCGGATGAGGGATGACGTCAGGTGGCGCCAAATCCGGGTTCCTGAACCTGAGGAAGACACAAGAGGGAGAAGCGTATGAATAAAGCAATGACATCACTTCATTTGCTCCGCCCAAAAAAGGGCGGAGCTGACAGTGGGCAACAGCCGCTTTTAAAGTGCAACAAAACCCACTTAAGGGGCGGAATGGAATCTGAAAGATTCCAGGGCTGGTCGCTGGCTTTTCCTGGGGACATTCCGAATCCAGTGTAAATTCTCACCAGGTAAAAGCCAAGGCTACAAAAAGATGGCCGCCGTCTTCCATGAGTGAGGACACTCCTAGGGGTGGATTCAAAGTTAGATGAGAATACTCGCTTCCTTTTTTTAAGAGAGAAAACTGCCATTCACTTTCATTGTCTCCCGAGTGTCAATTCTCACATGGTGTTGAATCAGCCCTAAGGTAAAACATGAAAGTCAATGGCAGTTTTCTCTCCTAAAAAGGAGCGAGAATTCTCACCTGGCTCAGAATCAGCCCCAAGGTAAATAATGAAAGTCAATGGCGGTTTTCTGTCCTAAAAAATACAATTCTGTGATTACACACCTATAGAATTGGTATTATGAGTATACAGTACGTCCTGCTCCAAATCTAATACTTACAGTTGGGATATACTCCGCCAGATGGCGCTGCACTGCAGAGACATGGAAAATAGGCTCCTCCCGGCCCCTCAAATACCCAGGGACCTCCCACAAATCCCCAGCATTGAAAAGCAGTTAATGAGAAGCCGGGAGAATTAACCAATCCAAACTATAACAATGATAACAATCACCATACAGGGGATCCAGAATAATGTAAAACCAGGGTGGGGTGGAGCAGGACGTACTGTATACTCATAATACCAATTCTACAGGTGAGTAATCACAGAATTGTATTATTCTTAGTATACAGTACGTCCTGCTCCAAATCTACTTACAATCGGGACATACAATAGCAGTGTCCATAAAGTAGGGTGGGATCCCCAACAAAAAAGGCAACAGCAGACAGTTTAGACCACTGCCACCTGCAGAACCTTGCGGCCAAAAACAGCGTCAGCTGAGGCCCGAACATCAACCTTGTAAAACTTTGAAAATGTATGAACAGAAGACCAAGTAGCGGCCTTGCAAACTTGTTCAACAGAAGCCTGGTGCTGAAAAGCCCAAGAGGCACCAATAGCACGAGTAGAATGAGCAGTAAGGCGGAAGGGAGGATTAGCAGAGTAGGCCTGAATCACAGCCTGATGGATCCATTTGCTGATAGTAGACTTGGCAGGAGCCAAACCCTTCCTAGGACCAGAAGGGACCACAAAAAGAGCATCAGTCTTCCTGAAAGGTGCAGTAGCCACCAGATAGTACTTCAGACACCTGACCACAATCCAAAGAATGCAAAACCCTCTCCTTAGCGTTACTAGGATTAGGGCACAAAGAAGGAAGAACAATGTCCTGATTCAAATGAAAGGCAGACACTACCTTAGGCAGAAAATCTGGCTTGAAGCGAAACACCACCTTGTCCTGGTGCCTCTCATAGTCGGGGGCTGAATGGACAGCGCCGCCAACTCAGACACACGCCTGACAGAAGTGATAGCCACCAGAAAGACTACCTTGAGCGTAAGAATGGCCAAGGCAGCATCCTGCACAGGTTCAAAGGGAGCACCCTGCAAGGCTGACAGGACCAAGTTCAGATCCCAAACAGGCACCATAGGCTTATGTGGGGGACGCACATGAGTGACCCCCTGGAAAAAAGTCCTGATCAGAGGGTGCTGAGCAAAGGACTTCTGGAAGAAAATAGCCAGGGCAGAAACCTGACCCTTCAGAGTACTGAGTTGGAGCCCCATCTCCAACCCATGCTGCAGGAACTCCAGAATCCTGGGAATAGAGAACACGCGACAGGGAAGAGACTTAGACTCTCACCAGTCAATGTAGGCATGCCAAACCCTGTAATAAATGGAAGAGGAAGACTTCTTCCTAGCTTTAATCAAAGTATCCACAACCGAGGAAGACAGCCCCTTCTCCATCAAGATGGAGGATTCAGCAGCCAGGCCGTCATAGCCAGAGTTTGTAAATTGGGATGGCGTAATGGACCCTGAGTGATCAGATCTGGCACCAAGGGCAGAGCGTACTGATCTACTGCCAGCTGCACCACGTCTGCGAACCACACTCTTCTTGGCCACCTGGGGGCCACCAGAATTGCTGGCACCCCTTCCAGAGCAATCTTGTGCAGAACCCTGCCCAGCAGGGGGAATGGAGGGAAGACCTACAGGAACTGAAAGTCCTGCCATGACATTGCTAGAGCATCCGAGGTCAAGGCCAGAGGATCCTGGGACAGGGAGACAAAGGCCGGGAGCTTGTGATTGTGACGGGACGCAAATAGATCCACATCTGGTTGGCCCCAACGGTGACACAGAGATTGAAACACCCTGCTGCATAGGGACCATTCTCCCTGGCGAGAGGTCCCCCTGCTCAGAGAGTCCGCCAGGTAATTTTCCACCCCCGGGATGTACACAGCTGAAATGCAGGGGACATTGGCCTCCGCCCAAGTCAGGATCAGAGACGCTTCCTGGAGGGCCCCCTTGCTCCGGGTCCCTCCCTGATGATTGATGTAGGCAACTGCCGTCTGGTTGTCCGAGCGCACCTGAACAGGCCGGCCCCGAAGGTGAGTAGTCAAGTGAGCCAGAACCAACCTGATCGCCCGCAGTTACAAGACATTGATAGGTGTGTGGGCCTCCTGAGGACCCCACCTCCCCTGGAACCACAGGGACTTCCAGAAACCCTCCCAACCTGACAGACTGGCATCCGTGGTGACCGTCTCCCAGGAGGGGGTCAGAAAGGATGTGCCCACCAACAGGTTTCTGGAGTCCATCCACCACGAGAGGGACCTCCTGACCGGGGGGGGGGGGAGCACACAGACCCTGTCCAGGGACGCAGGATCCTTGTCCCACACTGACAAGAGGTGGAGTTGCAGAGGCCTCATATGGAACTGAGCATAAGGCCCACCATCGAAACACGCCACCATCAGGCCCACCAGCTGCATCCCCTGCCTGATGGAGGGATGGGGACAAGCTAGGAGGGACTGAGCCTGTGCAATCAGACTGTCCACCTTCTGCTGAGGAAGGAAGATCCTTGCCTGAACTGTATCCAGATTCATTCCCAGGAATGGAGTTACCAAGGAAGGGGACAGTGAGGACTTGGGGTGGTTGATCACCCATCCAAATGACTCCAGAGTGGACACCACCAGCTGAGTATCCAACTCTGCCTGATGTAGAGATTGGGAGGTGATGAGGATGTCGTCCAGATAGGGAAGCATGCGGACGCCCTGACATCTGAGTAGAGACATCACGCCAGCCAGCACCTTGGTGAACACCCTGGGAGCTGAAGTGAGGCCGAAGGGCAAGGCCACAAATTGGTAATGTTGATCCATCAGAGCGAACCCGAGGAACCTTTGATGACCTGGGAACACAGGAATATGAAGGTAAGCCTCTTTGATGTCCACAGAAGTCATGAAATCCCCTTGGCGCAGGGAACTGATGGCAGAGCGCAGAGTCTCCATGCGAAAGCGCCTGCACCTGACAAATTTGTTGAGAATCTTGAAGTCCAGGATGGGCCTGACTGACCCATCTATTTTGGACACTGTAAAGAGGTTGGAATAGAAGCCCTTGCCCTTTTCTCTTAAAGGGACCTTGCAGATGACCCCCAGCTCCAGGAGGCCTTGCACTGCCTGCACTAGATCCTGAGCTGACACAGGGTCCTGAGGAATCTGGGATCTGATGAATCTTGGGGGGGGGGGGGGCAGACAGCAAACTCTATCTTGTAACCGGAGGACACTACCTCCTGAATCCACCGGTCTGAGACATGAAGCCTCCAGACGTGAGCAAAGTGCTGAAGCCGTCCCCCCACCCGGATGGGTGAAGGCGCCCCATCATGCCTGAGGGGGCTTGGGAGAAAAGCGCCTGCACCTGACAAATTTGTTGAGAATCTTGAAGTCCAGGATGGGCCTGACTGACCCATCTATTTTGGACACTGTAAAGAGGTTGGAATAGAAGCCCTTGCCCTTTTCTCTTAAAGGGACCTTGCAGATGACCCCCAGCTCCAGGAGGCCTTGCACTGCCTGCACTAGATCCTGAGCTGACACAGGGTCCTGAGGAATCTGGGATCTGATGAATCTTGGGGGGGGGGGGGCAGACAGCAAACTCTATCTTGTAACCGGAGGACACTACCTCCTGAATCCACCGGTCTGAGACATGAAGCCTCCAGACGTGAGCAAAGTGCTGAAGCCGTCCCCCCACCCGGATGGGTGAAGGCGCCCCATCATGCCTGAGGGGGCTTGGGAGAGGACTTAAGCTTGGAGCCCAAGGAGGAGCCAGGGCGTCCCCGTCCTCACCCCCTACCCCTCCTCGGGGACCAGTAAATGAAACCCCCCTCCCTTGTCTAGCACCATGGTAGGGGGAGGAAAAGGAGCCCTGACCCCGAAAGGGCCAAGACTGCCGTCTGCGCTGGGGTAACCTGCCTCCCTTAGCAAATAGGTCCAGGCGGTTCCCAAACAGGCGTAGTCCTTTGAAGAGAAAACCAGTGAGGGCCTTCTTGGCAGGGTCGTCAACCGAGCGGCATATAGCCACCACAAGGGCAGAGGTTCTGCCACACATTCTAATGGTGTCATCCAAGGCAGAGAGGACAAAATTCACAAAAACATCACAACTAGAGAGTGCATTTGAACACCTCACAAGACAAATCATCAGGGGCACTATCAAGGATACTTCTGAGCAGGGTCCTGATAGCCACAGCCGTAATGGCCAAGGCACAGACCGGGTGCTGCGCCGTCCCCACACATGCAAAGGCATGGGACGCCAGCTGGTCAATGCGCCGGTCCTCAGCATCCCGCAGGGTAGTAGAGTCAGGGGAGTGCATGACAGAGGTATCAGATAACCCTAGGACCGGGGCATCCACTTCGGTAGGGGATGACCAACACTTCACCACATCAGCAGGAAAGGGATACTTCCTATCCCAACTCTTAGGTACACCGGGAAGTCTACTGGGACGTTCCCATTCCTTGAGCACAAGGTTATTGAAATGTGCATGCTCTGGAAATTCCAAGAGTGACTTAGCAGTATGAAAGAGTTCCCCCCTTTGCCTGGGAGCCGCAACAGGGGGAGAGATAGACAGAACCTCAAAAATCTGAGCCAACAGTCTATCAGTATCATCCGGGGCCCAGGGGTCAGAGCCAGAATCGTCATGACCCCTGGGCCTCTCATCAGATGACCCTGAGTCGGAGAATAGCTCACTTTCCTCCAAAGGGGGATAGCCAGAAGGTTGCGAAAACTCATCAGCTTCCATGGGGAAAAGAGTGACATCAGGCGTTAAGTGACGCTTTTTAGCAGAGGCCTTACGCGCCAAGGTATTAGCAATTAACTGCTCAACAGTAGCCAGTCTAGAAGACACATCGGGCTGAGAATCACCGCTTGTATGCAACTCAACAGGAGTGAGATTTAAGCTTGGGGGAGTAGGTGAGGCGAAACGAATAGTAGACTCAGCCACTGGCAGGCCGGATTACAGTTCAAGCACCTGTTTGGCACAGGGTACACAGACCCGCGCCTTGTCAGCGTCAGCATGAGACTCCCCACAAGCTACACACAGCCGGGCTTGTCCCGAAGGAACCCCGGTCACATTATCCTGAGACGCCTCCATATGGTGATTATAGCGGCACAATAGGCCGATAGGGATTAACGCTATACAGGAACCCGGGATGCCCCAATAACCCGCTAGGGAAGTGGGAGTAATTAACACTAGGCCTCACAAGTTAACCAACTAAATAGAGGGAGTAGGGCCGGGAGAAGCCAAAGGGGTTCGCCCGTCTGAAAGACATAATCAAAGGGGTACAATAATTAACAGCGGTAATAAAGCCGCCCGCGAGGGCACTCACGGACCGCGGTAGGTAGAAGCCCGTCACGCAGCAGCCGGAACCATGCAAGAAAATGGCGTTGGTACACCTCGAGGGGCGGGCCCGCATGAGCAATGACGCGGAACGC
This sequence comes from Gastrophryne carolinensis, assembly GCA_027917425.1. Lineage (NCBI taxonomy): Eukaryota > Metazoa > Chordata > Amphibia > Anura > Microhylidae > Gastrophryne > Gastrophryne carolinensis. Next base: position 1,009,292 of record CM051241.1, read on the forward strand.
GCCAAAGACAGGCCCCCCCCGAAGAGCGTGAAGCCAACACGTGACAAGCATCCAATTACGGCGCACCGGGCCTGCGGTAACCTCAGCTGACACCAAGCATAATGTAATGAAGCATAAAAGCCAATACACGTATAAAAATACACCCCCCCCCTTTTTCCCCGGAGACTACAAGGAGAATGAGGGAGGACAGTGGCCACTTAAGATAGGGCCCACCGATAGACAGGGGCAAGAGGCAATAGTGCGGGAGGGGCATCCCATAGAGGCTCACCATAAGCCTGAACCGCCTTCCCTTTGGTGGGGAATTGCGGTGGAGCAGCGCTCCTAAGCACCTAACAGCGGTGCTGCCTACCTTCACCCGACCGGCGCAGCCAAGGCTGGGAGGCACATTACTAGTGGAACGGGTGGGAATAGTCCTACAGGGCCGCAGGTTAATAGCCCCGCTCACCTGCGAGTAGAGAGCCAATTTCTCGTCCTTCGCAGCCAGACTGCAGAGAAGATCTGGGGATTGTGGGAGGTCCCTGGGTATCTGAGGGGCCGGGAGGAGCCTATTTTCGATGTCTCTGCAGTCCAGCGCCATCTGGCGGAGTATATCCCAAGTGTAAGTATTCTATCTGGAGCAGGACGTACTGTATACTAAGAATAAAAGGAGCGAGAATTCTCACCTGGCTCAGAATCTGCCCCAAGGTAGATAATGAAAGTCAATGGCGGCTTTCTCTCCTAAAAAAAGAAGCGACCCCGTTGACTTTTATTATCTACCTTGGGGCTGATTTCTTAGGAGAGAAACCGCCATTGACTTTCATTATCTACCTTGGGGCTGACTCTGAGCCAGGTGAGACATCTCGCCCTTTTCTTAGGAGAGAAAACTGCCATTGACTTTCATTGTCTACCTTGGGGCTGATTCTAAGCCAGGTGAGAATAATCATTCCGTGTCTGTGGTTTAGGAACTTTCACATTTCGGTATGAGTCACACAGCCACATCTTGTTGCCGTGGTTACAGTGACACAGCCACATCTTGTCGCCGTGGTTACAGAGTCACACAGCCACATCCTGTCGCAGTAGTTACAGTGACACAGCCACATCTTGTCGCCGTGGTTACAGAGTCACACAGCCACATCCTGTCGCAGTGGTTACAGTGACACAGCCACATCTTGTTGCCGTGGTTACAGAGTCACACAGTCACATATTGTCACAGTGGTTACAGAGTCACACAGCCACATCCTGTCGCCGTGGTTACAGAGTGACACAGCTACACCCTGTCGCCGTGGTTAGTCACACAGCCCCATCTTGCTGCCGTGGTTACAGTCACACAGTCACATCTTGTTACCGTGGTTACAGTCACACAGCCCCATCTTGTTACCGTGGTTACAGTCACACAGCCCCATCTTGTTACCGTGGTTACAGAGTCACATAGCCCCATTTTGCTGCAGTGGTTACAGAGTCACACAGCCACATCTTGTTACCGTGGTTACAGAGTCACACAGCCACATCTTGTTACCGTGGTTACAGAGTCACACAGCCCCATCTTGTTACCGTGGTTACAGTGAGAGCCCCATCTTGCTGCCGTGGTTACAGAGTCACATAGCCCCATCTTGTTACCGTGGTTACAGAGTCACGCAGCCCCATCTTGCTGCCGTGGTTACAGAGTCACACAGCCACATATTGTTACCGTGGTTACAGTCACACAGCCACATATTGTTACCATGGTTACAGAGTCACACAGCCCCATCTTGTTACCGTGGTTACAGTGAGAGCCCCATCTTGTTGCCGTGGTTACAAAACACTCTACCTGAAGTCAGTCCTCTCTTCTTGCACGGAGAAGGTGCGGAAGGTGGTGGGAGCTTCGGGGGCAGCTTGGGATCTTCTCGCCTCTTCCTCGGTTTCCTCTGGTGGTTTCGTGACGCGTTGTTCCTGCAGCGATCGCACGTAAAGCTCAGAGTAACTCCTAGCAACAGAAGCACAAGGTCACCTTGCGGGGCCATGCGAGGATACAACCTACCTGACAGTAATCTCTCATGATTCAGCAAGTTGCATGTGCTCGTCATCTCGCACAAAATAGGCAAAAACTTTCCTGGATATAAAGTCGGGTGAAGTGTTGTGGGTTTTCGGGTGTATGTTGTGCAAGTTCTTTGTGCGGCTTATTTTCTCATGTGCGAGTATATTAAACAGAAAAAATCTCCCCTTCCCACGAGCCAATAGGCAACCTAGAGCTCAAATGCGGAAATAGCTGCCACAACGCCCCCCCCCCCCCCCCCCGGGGGTTCTGGCCCCTTTGGTACAGGTCCAGTGATGCCCATCTGCTACTAGAGGGGAGGAGCATAGAAGCATTCACTGGGTTATCCCCTTCCCTCCAATGCTGCTGAATCCGCCCCCTGTGCTGAATCCAGCCCCCCAGGCTTTATCTGCCCCTGGGGTTGAATCGGCCCCCCAGGCTTTATCCGCCTTTGGTGCTGAATCCTGCCCCCCCCCCGTGCTGAATCCACGCTCTGTACTGAATCCGGCAAATGGTGCTGAATCCAGACCCCCCACACTTTATCTGTCCCTGGTGCTGAATACAGACCCCAGTCCCCAGTGCTGTATCCACCCTCACATGGAATCCGCTCCTGGTGCTGAAACTGGACCCCTGTGCTGAATCCACCCCCATGCTTTACCTGCCACTGGTGCTTGACCCGGACCCCTATGTTGAATCCACACCCCCCATATTGAATCTAGCCCCCACGCTCAAACCCCCTCCCCACGCTGTATCTGCCCCCGGTGCTGAATCCAGCAGAATGTGCTGAATCTGGACCCCACGTTGAATCTGCCCCTACTGTCGAATCCAGACCCTCCTGCTGAATGCGGCCCCTCCATGCTTGTGCTGAATCTGCCCCTGGTGCTGAATCTAGATCCCCGTGCTGAATCCGACACCCCCATGTTAAATCCTGCCCCGTGCTGAATCTTGCCCCCCCCCCCCCTCCCCAGTAATGTGCTTACCTGCGGGGCTTCCCAGCCTCATCCGGCGGGAGCGTGGTCACAGTCACCTTTGCGCGCAGGAAAAGGGCTCGGACGTCCTCGGGGGTCAGGGAACAGAACGTCTGTCCGCAGACGGCCACCAGCCGGGCCCCGGGGCACAGCCCCACAGTCTCGGCCAGGCTGAACCTCTCCACCTCGGTCACGAAGCCTCCTGCGTCTGCGCTGAATCCCAGCTGGCCCAGGCCGTTCCTCAGCAGCGGGATCTCCCGGGTCTCACAGCCGCCAGATACCACCTAGAGGGGGGAGGCAGGTATTAAATCACACCCAGCTACTGGCCAATCAGCAAGAGCAGGGGGCATCCCCAGCAGCACGCACGCTCCCATCCCAACCTATCTGAATGGAGGGAGTGCGTGTAGATACAGACAGCTGCCAGCAATTCTGCCTGGGGACTGGGGGGAAACTCAGCAGAGGGGAAGGCCGGAGTGTCAAGTGTGCTCTCGTCCATTAAGAGATGTCTGCTGAGGATATTAATGCCAATTGGCCCCGATTAGGGAGCGAGAGGGGAGGGCAGGAGTGTCAAGTGTGAGGATGATGCAGAATCAGGAATACCACCTACTGGCCAATCAACAAGAGGCACTGCCTTATAGTGTTACCCTCTGAGAAGGCAAATGAGCTCTATGGTAACAGATGCCTCCAACTTAAAGCGAAACAATCCCGGGTTTTGTTTCCTGCCCCGGGGGGCATCCCAATCTGGTGTGTGACCCCCCAAATCATCCAAACTCACCTTTCCCTGGTTCTACAGTGCTGCTGTGGATATTAATGCTGGCTAATCAGCCCTGTTTAGCCTATCTGAATGGACGGAGTGCGTGTAGATACAGACAGCTGCCAGCAACACTGCCTGGGGACTGGGGAAACTCAGCAGAGGGGAAGGCCTGAGTGTCAAGTGTGCTCTCGTCCAATTAGAGATGTGTACTGAGAATATTAAAGCTAATCAGACCTGATAAGGGAGCGAGAGCAGGCAGCATCCCCAGCAGAGCACACGCTCCCATCCCAGCCTATCTGAATGGAGAGTGCGTGTAGATACAGACAGCTGCCAGCAATACTGCATGGGGACTGGGGAAACTCAGCAGAGGGGAGGGCCGGAGTGTAAAGTGTGCTCTCGTCCTTTCAGAGACGTCTGCTGTGGATATTAATGCTAGTCAGTCAGCCCTGTTTAGCCAATCAGAATGGAGGGAGTGCGTGCAGATACAGACAGCTGCCAGCAATTCTGCCTGGAGATTGGGGGAAACTCAGCAGAGGGGAGGGCTGGAGTGTCAAGTGTGCTCTCATCCAATCAGAGATATCTACTGAGGATATTAAAGCTAATCAGCCCTGATTAGGGAGCGAGAGCAGGCTGCATCCCCAGCAGCTTACACGCTCCCATCCCAGCCTATCTGAATGGAGGGAGTGCGTGTAGATACAGCCAGCTGCCAGCAATACTGCCTGGGGACTGGGGAAACTCAGCAGAGGGGAGGGGCAGATTGTCAAGAGTGAGGGTGATACAGAATCAGGAACACCAGCTACTGGCCAATCAGCAAGAGGCATCGCCTTACAGTGTTACCCTATGAGAAGGCAAATGAGCTCTATGGTAACTGACACTTCCAACTTAAAGCGAAACAATCCCAGGTTTTGTTCCCTGCTCCGGGGGCATCCCAACCGGGTGTGTGACCCCCCAAATCATCCAAACTCACCTTTCCCTGGTTCTACAGTGCTCTCGTCCAATCAGAGATGTCTGCTGTGGATATTAATGCTGGCCAGTCAGCCCTGTTTAGCCTATCTGAATGGAGGGAGTGGGTGTAGATACAGACAGCTGCCAGCAATATTGCCTGGGGACTGGGGAAACTCAGCAGAGGGGAGGGCCGGAGTGTCAAGTGTGCTCTCGTCCTATCAGAGATGTCTACAGAGGATATTTAAGCTAATCGGCCCTGATTAGGGAGCGAGAGCAGGCGGCATCCCCAGCAGCGCGCACGCTCCCATCCCATCCTACCTGAATGGAGGGAGTGTGTGTAGATACAGACAGCTGCCAGCAATACTGCCTGGGGACTGGGGAAACTCAGCAGGGGGGAAGGCCGGAGTGTCAAGTGTGCTCTCTTCCAATCAGAGATGTCTGCTGTGGATATTAATGCTCGCCAGTCAGCCCTGTTTAGCCTATCTGAATGGAGGGAGTGTTTGAAGATACAGACAGCTGTCAGCAATACTGCCTGAGGACTGGGGGAAACTCAGCAGAGGGGAAGGCCGAAGTGTCAAGTGTGAGGATGATGCAGAATCAGGAACACCAGGCAGAAGAATGGAGGGAGATCTGGAAAGAAATAGTGAATTAAAGCTGACTGTAACTGAGGGGAGCCAGCGCGGGGAGTCTGCCGACAGATCTGGTTCCATTCTTTGGATTACAACCCCGCTCCAGATTATGACCTAGCTCCGGCTCTGACCCTCTGGCTTTGGATTACGAACCCACTCTGGCTTTGACCGTCTGGCTTTGGATTATGACTCCGCTCCAGCTCTGGATTATGACGCCACTCTGGCTCTGATTCTCTGTCTTTGGATTATGACCCCGCTCCGGCTCTGACTCTTTGGCTTTGGATTACGACCCTGCTCTGGCTATGACCCTCTAGTTTTGGATTACGACCCTGCTCCGGCTTTGACCCTCTGGCTCTGGATTATGACCCCGCTCTGGCTCTGACCCTCTAGCTTTGGATTACAACCCCACTCCGACTCTGGATTATCACCCTGCTCTGGCTTTGACTCTCTGACTTTGGATTACTACCCCGCTCTGGCTCTGACTCTTTGCTTTGGATTATGACCCCACTCTGACCTTCTGGTTTTGGATTACGACCCCGCTCCGACTCTGGATTACGACCCTGCTCCGGCTCTGACCCTCTGGCTTAGGATTACGACCCTGCTCCGGCTCTGGATTATGACCCCGCTCTGTCTCTGACCTTCTGGCTTTGGATTACGACCCTGCACCGACTCTGGATTATGACCCTGCTCTGGCTCTGACCAATATTTGGGCTCACTGGCTATTGGCGACAGTAGTGGGACCTCAACTTTTCCGCAACGCAGTCCCACACACCTTGTGGAAGGCTCAGTCGAAAACCAGATCTGTCCTCACTCCCCGCGCTGGCTCCCCTCAGTTACAGTCAGCTTTAATTCACTATTGCTTTCCAGATCCCATTCCGTTCCTGCCTGGTGTTCCTGATTCTTCATCATCCTCACACTTGACACTCTGGCCGTCCCCTCTGCTGAGTTTCCCCAGTCCTCAGGCAGAATTGCTGGCAGCTGTCTGTATATACACACACTCCCTCCATTCAGATAGGTTGGGATGGAAGCGTGGGCGCTTCTGGGGAAGCAGCCTGCTCTCCCTAATCAGGGCCGATTAGCTTTAATATCCTCAGCAGACATCTCTGATTGGACGAGAGCACACTTGACACTCCGGCCTTCCCCTAGTCTCCACTCGCCCGCAGGCAGTATTGCTGGCAGCCCTCTGTATCTACATCGGCCTGGTCTCCAGAAAGGAACATGACGATATTACACATAAACTGATTTTGAGAACCAGGAGATTATACCGCACGCATGTGCGGGTTTCCTGTCATCCCATGACACTTAGGGGCTGAGATCTTGAGAAAGCTGGCCGGGAGCAAAATAGAACTATAGTGTCTGGTCTTATAGGGTGCGCAGCATCCGACTGGATATGTCAGCACCAGAACTGGCTTCCTATAACTCATTGTATGTATGTAGTTTGTCTGGTGTGCTCTACCTACTCATTCTATGTATGTAGCTTGTCTACTGTGCTCTATCTATTCATTGTATGTATGCAGTTTGTCTGGTGTGCTCTACCTACTCATTGTATGTATGTAGTTTGTCTATTGTGCTCTATATACCCATTGTTTGTATGTAGTTTGTTTAGTGTGCTCTATCTACTCACTGTATGTATGTAGTTTGTCTAGTGTGCTCTATCTACTCATTGTATGTATGCAGTTTGTCTAGTGTGCTCTATCCACTCATTGTATGTATGCAGTTTGTCTAGTGTGCTCTATCCACTCATTGTATGTATGTAGTTTGTCTAGTGTGCTCTATCCACTCATTGCATGTATGTAGTTTGTCTAGTGTGCCTTATCAACTCATTCTATGTATGTAGTTTGTCTAGTGTGCTCTATCTACTCATTGTATGTATGTAGTTTGTCTAGTGTGCTCTGTCTACTCATTGTATGTATGTAGTTTGTCTACTTTGCTCTATCTACTTATTGTATGGATGTAGCTTGTCTAGTGTGCTCTATCTACTCATTGTATGTATGTCGTTTGTCTAGTGTGCTCTGTCTACTCATTGTATGTATGTAGTTTGTCTACTATGCTCTACCTACTCACTGTAAGTATGTAGTTTGTCTAGTGTTCCTTATCATCTCATTGTATGTATGTAGTTTGTCTAGTGTGCTCTATCTACTCAATGTATGTAGTTTGTCTAGTGTGCTCTATGTACTCATTGTATGTATGCAGTTTGTCTAGTGTGCTCTATCTACTCAATGTATGTAGTTTGTCCAGTGTGCTCTGTCTACTCATTGTATGTGAGTAGTGTGTCTAGTGTGCTCTTGTCAGTGATTAAACATATTACCTAATCTTGGGCTGCTCTGTGATCTTGATCCTGATGTGCTCAACCGTGCTCCTCGGTTTAATTACACGCTCCGGCCCTCTCCTCTGCTGAGTTTCCCCAGAGCTGGTGGCATTACTACGGAGCTAGCAAAGATCTGTTTACTGGTGGTAGCCCCGCCCCACAGGGACTTAAAAGGACCTGCATGATCTTGGTGTCACGAGGTACGGTTTGTCACACAGGGCAAAATAGGAATATACACAAGTGTTGTGTTGAAAGCCCCTTTCACTCACCTGTAGCCTCTTGACAATGTGTGCCACCTCCTCCTCCACCTGGCTCTCGCTACTGGAGATTGGGCACAGGGATAATCTTCCTGCCCGCCCATAGTACAGGTCCAGCCCGCCCTTGGTGGAGTAGGTCCATCCCAGCACATCCCTGCACGAGCAGTAGAAACGCACGACCCCCTCACGCTCTCGTTTGGGGTCTATGAGCACCAGGATCTCGGAGGATATCCCCAGCATGTAAGTGGCTTCGGGGACACAGGCGCTAAACGCTTTCACCGTCCACATGAGGGCGCCGGAGCTGTGGAATTCCGGAGGAAAGCTGTAGGCCCAGTGAGTCCGTTTTCCGGGTTTTTCTCCGGGGCCGGTGCTGCCCGCTCGGTCCCTTTTCTTAGCCAGGCCCAGGAGGGTTAGTTTGGAGGAGCAGGATTCCAAGGTGGTGGTGGTGACGTGATCCCGAGCCAGGTCCTTTAAATACTCCTCTCTGGTGCGAGTGGCCATGGCGAGAAATTTACCGCCGCGTTCGGCCGCGTTTTCCCCGTTTATGGCCTTGGAGAGCAGAAAATCCCGGAGCTCGGGCGAGTGACGGAAGACGGAGGAGGGTAATGCGGGCCCGAAGGGGGGCGTGTCGGAGGTGCGGGTGACGGCCACGCTGTAGGTGGTGTACGGGCTGCAGGGATTGTGGACTCGTACCACTATGAATACGTGCTGGAAATGGGAGCGGATGGTCTGCGGGGTGAAGGGCAAAGCACCCGGCTCCTGGAAGATGAGCGTCACTATGTCGTTACCTATGTGACGCTTCCGGAGTAGCTGAAAAGTAACAAAAACAACATTAATACCACTAGGTAGCAACAACACGGTGTGGAATCAGAGCTGAAAAGTAACAAAAACAACATTAATACCACTAAAACAGCAACAACACGGTGTGGAATCAGAGCTGAAAGGTAACAAAAACAACATTAATACCACTAGGCAGCAACAACACAGTGTGGAATCAAAGCTGAAAAGTAACAAAAACAACATTAATACCACTAGACAGCAACAACATGGTGTGGAATCAGAGCTGAAAATTAACAAAAACAACATTAATACCACTAAACAGAACCACACAGTGTGGAACCAGAGCTGAAAGGTAACAAAACAACATTAATAACCCTAGAAAGCAACAACACAGTGTGGAATCAGAGCTGAAAAGTAACACAGTGTGGAATCAGAGCTGAAAAGTATCATAACAACATTAATACCACCAGACAGCAACAACACAGTGTGGAATCAGAGCTGAAAAGTACCAAAAACAACATTAATACCACTAGACAGCAACAACACAGGGGGTTTGACAGCCAGTTATGGCCTCCTACATGGTATGACAGCCAGTTATGGCCTCCTACAGCGTATGACAGCCAGGTATGGCCTCCTACAGGGTATGACAGCCAGGCATGGCCTCCTACAGGGTATGACAGCCAGGTATGGCCTCCTAAATGGTATGACAGCCAGTTATGGCCTCCTACAGGGTATGACAGCCAGTTATGGCCTCCTACAGGGTATGACAGCCAGTTATGGCCTCCTACGGGGTATGACAGCCAGTTATGGCCTCCTACGGGGTATGACAGCCAGTTATGGGCTCCAACGGGGTATGACAGCCAGTTATGGACTCCTACGGGGTATGACAGCCAGTTATGGGTTCCTACGGGGTATGACAGCCAGTTATGGCCTCCTACAGGGTATGACAGCCAGTTATGGGCTCCTACGGGGTATGACAGCCAGTTATGGGCTCCAACGGGGTATGACAGCCAGTTATAGGCTCCTACGGGGTATAACAGCCAGTTATGGCCTCCTACAGGGTATGACAGCCAGTTATGTGCTCCTACGGGGTATGACAGCCAGTTATGGCCTCCTACATGGTATGACAGCCAGTTATAGGCTCCTACGGGGTATGACAGCCAGTTATGGCCTCCTACAGGGTATGACAGCCAGTTATGGCCTCCTACAGGGTATGACAGCCAGTTATGGCCTCCTACAGCGTATGACAGCCAGGTATGGCCTCCTACAGGGTATGACAGCCAGGCATGGCCTCCTACAGGGTATGACAGCCAGGTATGGCCTCCTAAATGGTATGACAGCCAGTTATGGCCTCCTACAGGGTATGACAGCCAGTTATGGCCTCCTACAGGGTATGACAGCCAGTTATGGCCTCCTACGGGGTATGACAGCCAGTTATGGCCTCCTACGGGGTATGACAGCCAGTTATGGGCTCCAACGGGGTATGACAGCCAGTTATGGACTCCTACGGGGTATGACAGCCAGTTATGGGCTCCTACGGGGTATGACAGCCAGTTATGGCCTCCTACAGGGTATGACAGCCAGTTATGGGCTCCTACGGGGTATGACAGCCAGTTATGGGCTCCAACGGGGTATGACAGCCAGTTATAGGCTCCTACGGGGTATGACAGCCAGTTATGGGCTCCAACGGGGTATGACAGCCAGTTATGGACTCCTACGGGGTATGACAGCCAGTTATGGGCTCCTACGGGGTATGACAGCCAGTTATGGCCTCCTACAGGGTATGACAGCCAGTTATGGGCTCCTACGGGGTATGACAGCCAGTTATGGGCTCCAACGGGGTATGACAGCCAGTTATAGGCTCCTACGGGGTATGACAGCCAGTTATGGCCTCCTACAGGGTATGACAGCCAGTTATGTGCTCCTACGGGGTATGACAGCCAGTTATGGCCTCCTACATGGTATGACAGCCAGTTATAGGCTCCTACGGGGTATGACAGCCAGTTATGGCCTCCTACAGGGTATGACAGCAAGTTATGTGCTCCTACGGGGTATGACAGCCAGTTATGGCCTCCTACATGGTATGACAGCCAGTTATGGCCTCCTACAGGATATGACAGCCAGTTATGGCCTCCTACAGGGTATGACAGCCAGTTATGGCCTCCTACAGGGTATGACAGCCAGTTATAAGCTCCTACGGGGTATGACAGCCAGTTATGGGCTCCAACGGGGTATGACAGCCAGTTATGGCCTCCTACAGGGTATGACAGCCAGTTATGGCCTCCTACAGGGTATGACAGCCAGTTATGGCCTCCTACAGGGTATGACAGCCAGTTATGGCCTCCTACAGGGTATGACAGCCAGTTATGGGCATTTATGGGACATTTGTAGAGCTTCTACGCATGATGAAGTTCTGCAGGTGAGAGGTTCTCCAATGGGAGCCCTCTGCACACCTCACCTTGTGTGAGCAACGTGGATCACCTGACGTAAACATAATCCTATATACATACATATTACATACATGGTATATGGAAAACCCGCTGGGGCCCGGAGGCAGTTACCTGCTGGCTGTTGCTGGTCGTGAACGGGAGCATGGTGGATACGTGAAACATGATCTCGAAGTCCTGGTAGCGGGTGTAGAGGGAGTGAGTACCGGTGCTGTCGGCTGTGAGCGAGTACAACAAGCGGAAGATTAGAAACAAGACATCGCACAGATCGACTTTTGCGTCTTCAAATATAAATTGAGACATTGTCGTACTTGGTTTTGTCAGGCTTCGGAGTAAGACTACGCGCATCCGGTAACGCTTGCATGCGTGGCGGTCGGAGCCTACGCATGCTTATATGCAAATAAGAGAACGCGCAGACGTAGGCAACTGTTGCGCTGAGCGGGACGTCCACCACCTTCCTTTATAAAGCTGGGACACTTCCTCTTTGCTGTATTACCAGCTTCCACCTGTGACCTTTGTGCTTTGCGGGTGATCTGCTAACCTGTCGTGACCCGGCTTGAACTATGACTACGCTTCAGATCCACCTTCTTCCATTGGCTCGGCTAACTCGCTTGTGACCTTGACCTCAGCTTGAACCTTGACCTCGCTTCTTTGCCTGTGACCCTGACCTTGGTTCTTATGACTACAGCTTCATCTGATCCTAAGGTACCCCGATCCAGTGGCTGGAGCCATCGGGGCCGGCTGCTTGGATGTCTCACTGTGTGAAATGCCCAGGATAGCCCAAAAAACTCACCTTTACCGGCTTCGCTTTAGCTAAGGCACACTCCTATGCCCAGCCATTCATATTTGGCTGGAGTCCTGTCATTTCTATCTTCCTACTGTGGTGCATAAAAAATACCATTTTGTGAATACTCACCTTGTAAAATGGGTATTATAAGTATGTCACACACCCCGCTTCAAGATATTCATAACCTGTGGGTAATACTGACCTGTAGAGGGCGATCTGCAGAGATGACAGAAGAAAGAAAGCCCCTCCCAGTCCATAAATACCTGGGACCTCCCACTCATTACCCAGTATAAAGAAAGCAGTAAGGTAAGGGACCAGGAAGAGCCAAAAATAAGTCATAACAACGCAAAGTTCACAATATGAAGGATCCAGAATACAAAGGGCGGGTTGAAGCGGGGTGTGTGACATACTTATAATACCCATTTTACAAGGTGAGTATTCACAAAATGGTATTATTCTAAGTATGTCACACACCCCGCTTCAAGATATTCATAACCTGTAGGACATCCAATAGCAGTGTCCATAAGGGGTGGGGATCCAAAACAAGGCATAAAGCACAACTTAAACCACTGCAGCCTGCAGAACTTTGCGGCCAAAAACAGCATCCGCTGAGGCCCGAACATCAACCTTGTAAAACTTGGAAAAAGTGTGAACAGAAGACCAGGTAGCAGCCTTACAAACTTGCTCAACAGAGGCCTGGTGCTGAAAAGCCCAGGAGGCCCCAACCGCACGAGTAGAATGAGCCGTAACACGAAAAGGGGGATTCCTCCCCTTAGCAGAATAGGCCCCAACAATGGCCTGACGAATCCATTTACTGATGGAAGATTTAGCGGGCGCCAAACCCTTCTTGGGCACGGATGGCACCACAAAAAAGGCGTCAGTCTTGCGAAAGGAAGACGTTACCACCAAATAGTACTTCACAACGCGAACCACATCCAAGGAATGCAGGGCCCTCTCCTTGTCGTTGCTGGGATTAGGACACAGAGAGGGCAGAACAATATCCTGATTGAGATGAAAAGCAGAAACCACCTTAGGAAGGAAATCCGTCTTGAAACGGAAAACCACCTTGTCCTGATGTCTTTCAAAATACGGAGCTTGAATAGACAGAGCCGCCAACTCAGAAACACGCCGAACAGAAGTGATAGCTACCAAAAAGGCCACCTTCTGCGTAAGGGAAGACAAGGCAATATCATGCAAAGGCTCAAAAGGAGGACCCTGAAGAGCAGAAAGAACCAAATTCAAATCCCAAACCGGAATTAAAGGCTTCCTAGGAGGCCGCACATGCGTAACCCCCTTGAAAAAAGTCTTAACCAACGGATGAAACGCAATAGATCGTTGGAAAAACACCGCCAGGGCAGACACCTGCCCCTTCAGAGTACTGAGTTGGAGCCCTAGATCCAAACCGTGTTGCAGCTCCAAGATTCTAGTAATAGAATCCCCTACAAGGGAAAGCCCTAGTCTCACACCAATCAATATAAGACCTCCAAGTCCTATAGTACACGGACGAAGAAGACCTCTTCCTAGCGCTAATAAGAGTCCGAATCACAGCATCAGAAAGACCTTCCTCCTTCAAGATGGAGGTTTCAGCAGCCACGCCGTCAAAGCCAGCGTTGGTAAATTGGGGTAACGTAGATGACCCTGTGTGAGCAGATCTGGCAGCAGGGGCAGGACGAACTGATCTTCTGCTAACCTTACCACGTCTGCGAACCAAACCTGTCTTGGCCCCCTTGGGGCCACCAGAATTGCTGACGCCCCCTCCAGAGCCAGCTTGCGCACTACCCTGGCCACCATGGGAAACGGAGGGAACAGGTACAGAAACCCCAGATCCCTCCAGTTCAGAGACATGGCATCCATTGCGAGAGCCAGTGGGTCCTTCGCCAGAGACACAAATGCCGGAAGTTTGTGATTGTGACGGGAGGCAAAGAGGTCCACCACCGGAGACCCCCACCTGAGACAAATCGAGTGAAATACCTTGGGACTGAGAGACCATTCCCCCTTGCGGGCTGACAACCTGCTCAGAGAATCCGCCTCCGTGTTCTCCACTCCCGGAATGTAAACCGCCGAGATGCACGGGACGTGACTCTCCGCCCAGTCCAGAATCAGTCCAGAAACCTCCCTGGTGATTGATGTAGGCAACTGCCGTCCGATTGTCCGACCGGACCTGAACCGGCAAGCCCCGCAGGTGATGAGTCAAATGACAAAGAACCATCCTGATGGCTCTCAATTCCAGAACATTGATAGGCTCGTGGGCTTCCATGGGTCCCCACAACCCCTGAAGTTGCAGATCCTTCCAGAAGCCCCCACATCCTGAGAGGCTGGCATTCATGGTGACCACCTCCCAACGAGGAGTCTGAAAGGATCTGCCCCTCACCAGATTGGCTGAGCTCAGCCACCACCGCAGTGAGCGGTGAACTCGGGGAGGCATCAGAAAGGATTGATCCAGCGACAGAGGAGACCTGTCCCAGACAGCCAACAGATGGAGCTGCAGCGTCCTTGTGTGAAACTGAGCAAAGGGGACTGCCTCGAAGGAGGCTACCATCAATCCCACCAGTCTCATCCCTAGCCGGATGGACGGCCGAGGAATGGACATGAGCAACCGAATCAACTCCTGAATCAAAAGAATCTTGGATTGAGGAAGGAACACTCTGGCCTGATCTGTATCCAGAGACATTCCCAGAAAGGATACTATCCTGGACGGGTAAAGGGAGGACTTGGGGTAGTTGATCACCCAGCCGAACCTTTCCAGAGTGGATATTATCATCCTGGTGTCCAATTCCGCTTGTCTGAATGACGACGCCATGACGAGAAGATCGTCCAGATATGGCACTATGCGAATACCCTGCGCTCTGAGGAGGGCCATCACCCCAGCAAGCACCTTGGTGAAGACCCTTGGAGCCGTGGTGAGGCCAAAAGGAAGAGCTACAAACTGAAAGTGCCGATCCTCCACCACGAACCTGAGAAAACTCTGGTGCGCGGGAAAAATTGGAACATGGAGGTAAGCGTCCTTGATGTCTATGGACGTCATGAAGTCCCCTTGACGAAGATCTGAAAATCTTCAGATCCAGGATGGGCCGGACAGAACCATCCTTTTTTGGGGACCGTGAACAGATTTGAGTAAAAACCCCGACCCCGGTCTAATGGGGGCACCGGACAAATGGCCATTTCCAGAAGACTCGATACCGCCGCCCGGAGCCCCTGCGCGGCAAGTGCGTCCGGGGACACCCGAGATCTGAAGAAACGCGTGGGGGGGCGGGACTCGAACTCCAGCTTGTAGCCGGAAGACACCACTTCCCGGATCCATTTGTCCGAAACCTCCTGAATCCAGATCTGGGAGAAGTGTCGCAGCCGTCCCCCCACCCGCAAGGGTGAGGGCGCCCCCTCATTGCTGAGCAGGCCATCGTTGCTTCTTGCGTTGAGGTAACTTACCACCTTTAGCCACAGAATCCAATTTTTCTCCGAAAAGCCTTAACCCCACGAAGGGGAGAGACGTCAGCGACTTCTTTGACCCAAAATCAGCCGCCCACTGACGCCTGATAGTCACCATCAGAGCAGAAGCTCTGCTACTCATCATCAAGGAATCATCCAAAGCGGCTAACATGAAGGACAAAAACAAATCACATCGCTTAAGTCCAAGAAATTCGTCACTGTCCGGATCCAAACTGGAAGAGGATAACAAGTCCCTGACCACCGTCCTGGTAGCCACCAACAAGAGCGATGAGGCACAAACCGGCTTTATGGCTGCCCCAATACTCGCAAAACCATGACAAGCCATCTGGTCAATGTGTTTATCCTCACCATCGTTAAGAGAGGAACAATCAGGGTTATTCAAGACGGCTGAGTTGGATAACCCTAAAATTGGTGCGTCCACCTCGGGAGGGGACGCCCAGCGCTTAACCGTATCCACAGGAAAAGGATATCTTTTATCCCAACTCTGAGGAATGCCTGGGAGCCGAGCCGGCCTCTCCCATTCGTTAGAAATAATTCTATCAAAATGCTTCTGATTAGGAAATTCCAAACACGGCTTGGATTCCTCATAAAACTCCCCTTGTTGATGAGGAGCAACCTCTGGAGGAGAAATAGCCAGAACCTCAAACATCTGAGCCAGGACGTTGGGAGTATCAGAAGAACTCCCTGACCCCCGCTCGGAATCAGTGCCCACAAATTGCTGATCATCTGAATGATCCGAATCCTCAAACAACTCCCCATCCTCCGGTGGAGAGTAATCCGACCAATCCAGACCATGCCCAGCATCATATTCAAATGCCGGTGTGACCGGAGACAAATGCTTTCTCTTAGCCGGTGCCTTCTTGGCGACCGAGGTAGAAATACATTTTTCAATACTGGCCAATCTAGCACACACATCAGATTGTAATTGCCCACCCATGAAAACGTCAAATGGGGCACGGGTCAAAATGGGAGGGGGAGGGGATGAAGCCGGCGGTGCTGAACCAGAAGCCTGGGTTCCGGACTGCCGTGTAATAGTCTGCTGTGCGCAAGAAATACATAGAAATAAGTCATCCCCAGTTAGGGATACCCCACAACCCATGCACTTCCGGGATTGTCCCGAGGGGAGCCCGGTATCCTGGGATGCCTCCATAAGGTGAACTTGTAGTAAGTCGCTATGACCGAGGGAATTACGCTAATAAGTAACCCGGGATGCCCTTTTAATGTCCCACGTGGGAGGATTTGAAAGTTTAAAAATTAAATAACCCAGGGACTATAGGACCGGGAGGGACCCCCTAATTGCCACTGTGGGTCCGCCTGAAAGACACAGAGGAACAAATGAGGATAACAAGAACTAGCAATACAATAGAAATATGGAGGAGAGGGGGCCAACAGGCCACTCACAGAACCGAAGTAGAGCGTAATGGCGTCCGACACCGTGAGGAAGAGAAACTCTGTGAGAGACCGAGAAGAGAAGGTGGACGTGGTCAGCGCGGGCCGCGCGCAGCGTCAAGCTCCTCCCACCTGGCTAGAAAGCAAACCGGCCCCGCCCCCCCCCCCCCCCCCCCGTGAGGGGACAAATCCCCTCAGGAAAAAAGAGCGCCAAGAGCCGGCGCCGCGGCGAATAAACGACCGCGGCGCTTGGCTCTTCCACCAGAGGGGAACACGTATCCCCCTGACATACCCTAGCACCAAATGCGAGGAGGGGCGCCCCCCTCCACTACAGCGCATGAGCTAAATTTGAAAACCTCACTGAGGGAAACCATAGCCGCCATTACCCGGCGCCGCGGCAAGGGAAACAACGGCCGCGGCGCTGCCAGTAAAAAACACACTTAAAGGGGACACACACTAAAACAGCTTAACATGAAAAATAAGAGAAATAAAGAGAAATAAGGAGAGATAAAGAGGAGACCTCACTCACCAACCCCAGTAAGGAGAGGGGAGCCACCTTTACTTTAAAGCTAAGGGACAGGGCATCCCAAACCGGGGTCACCAACCCGGTGTAACCATCTACCCTCTGTATAGGGTCTCACGGAGGAGCGTTGCTCCTGGGCACCAGAGGTGCTGAAATACCCTCGTCCAGACCAGCAGTCACGGCTGGGAGGCATGCATCATATAAGTAGAAGGGTCTGACGGAAATAGGTGAATAACTGGCCGGGAATCATCCCGGCTACCTGAAATCCCCCTGTGCAAGGAGGAGACATCATCTTCTGACTTGCTCGCCGTCTGCAGAGATGAAGACTGGGTAATGAGTGGGAGGTCCCAGGTATTTATGGACCGGGAGGGGCTTTCTTTCTTCTGTCATCTCTGCAGATCGCCCTCTACAGGTCAGTATTACCCACAGGTTATGAATATCTTGAAGCGGGGTGTGTGACATACTTAGAATATACAATTTTGTGATTACTCACCTGTAAAATGGGTATTATAAGTATGTCTCACACCCTGCTTCGGAAGTAGTCATTACACTTGGGTTATGTCCAGTAGAGGGCAAACTTCTGCAGAGATGACTAGAAAAAAAGAAGCTCCTCCCGGCCCATAAATACCTGGGGCCTCCCAAGCACCTCCCAGTATAAGAAAGCAGTAAGGGGACCAGGAAGAGCAACTAAAAAATTTACAAGAAAAACAGTAACACCAAAAAGGATCCAAGATAAACTCAGGGCGGGGCGAAGCAGGGTGTGAGACATACTTATAATAGCCATTTTACAGGTGAGTATTCACAAAATGGTATTATTCTAAGTATGTCTCACACCCTGCTTCGGAAGTAGTCATTACACTTGGGACATCCAATAGCAGTGTCCAAAAAGGGTGGGGATCCCAATAGGCAAAAATGCACAAATGAAAACCCCTGCCGATGTAGAACTTTGCGGCCAAAAATGGCATCCGCTAAGGCCCGCACATCAATCTTACAAAAACTTGTAAAAAGGTATGAACAGAAGACCAAGTAGCCGTTGCACAACTTATTCCACTAAACTGAAAAAGGGGAACCCTCCCCTTGGCAATATAGGCCCACACAAGGACCAGACATATCCATTAAAAATGGCAAATATGACGGTGCCAAACCCGTCAGGGGCCAGAGGGCACCACAAACAAGGCTTCCTTCCTACAGAAAAAGGAAGTAGCCAAGAAATAAAACGTCAACAGGGCCCTCAGCAGAGCCCTCTCCTCATCAAAGCTAGACGAAGGACAAAGGGAAGAAGAACCACATCCTTAAAAAGATGGAAACACAGCGAACAGAAGCAATAGCCACCAAAAGGCAATCTGTTGTGTAAGCATAGAAAATGCAGATCCCAAACAGACGCAAGGCTTTTTCTGAGGACAAAAGGCCCTAGAAGAAGACCACCAGGACAGAGGCCTGCCCCAGCAAAGCACTTAAGCTGGAGCCCCAGACCGTACTGACGAAAGTCCAAAACCTAGTGAACAAAAAACACCTTGCAAGGCAAGGCCCCAGCCTCACACCCATCAATATAGGCCCGCCAAGTCCTGTAGAAGAAGTTAAAGGAAGACCACTTCCAGCCAAAACCAAGGGTCCGAAGCACAACATCAGACAAAACTTCCTCTATGAAGATGGAGGAGGATGCAGCAGCCACGCCGCCAAAGCCAGCGTTTGCAAACTGCAGAACGAACCAACCCTATCTTGGCCACCCTGGAGCCACCAGCATTGCTGACGCACCCTCAGGAGCCAGCTAGCGCACCACCTTGCCCACCACGGCGAAGGAAGGAAACGGGTACAGGAACCCCAGACCCCTCCAGGCAAAAGACATGGCGACCACTGCCGGAGGCAGAGGAACCTGAGACTGAAAACCAAACGTTGGGAGCTAGTGATTGCAACGTGAGGCAAGGAGAACCACCTCCGGAATCCCCCACTTGCGACAGAAGGACCGTAATACCTTGCGATAGAAAGTAAAACTCCGTGTTACTACACACAAACAGTAAAACAGCACACATACACAATTAAATATATATACATATACAGGCCACCCCAGCTAATCGGGAATAGGGAAGCAGGGAGGAATAAGCCCATGGTTACATGTGCTTGCCAAGTAAAGAGGGCTAGGAACGGACGGGGCATCCCATGTCAGGATCACCAACCTGAAGCCGCCTACCCTCTAGTATAGGGTCTCACGGTGGAGCATTAGCTCCTAAGCACCTAGGGTGCCATCTACCCTCGCCCGGACCAGCAGCCTAGGCTGGGAGGCAGGGTAAGACAAAAACAGGGATTCGGGTGGTAATAGAGAAAATAGAAGGGCCGGGAGTCATCCTGCTACCTGAAATCCCCCTGTGCAAGGAGGAGACATCATCTTCTGACTTGCTCACCTCTGCAGAGACGATTACTGGGAGGTGCTTGGGAGGTCCCAGGTATTTATGGGCCGGGAGGGGCTTCTTTTTTCTAGTCATCTCTGCAGAAGTTCGCCCTCTACTGGACATAACCCAAGTGTAATGACTACTTCCGAAGCAGGGTGTGAGACATACTTAGAATAACCATCGGGGCCGGCTGGATGCACCACTGTGTGAAATTCCCAGAATAGCTCTAAAACCCTCCTTTACCGGCTTCACTTTAGCAGGATAGTCCTCGCTTGTGACCCTGACCTCAGCTTGATCCTCGACCTCAGACCCTCCTTGTGGCGGGCAACAGTGAAAACCAGGCCTGCAGGTAGACTCCCGTCCTTGAGAGGAGGTTGTCTAGAGTTCCCCCAGTCTGGAGCTCCTCCTGTGTGACTGCGCCCAGCTACTCGCTAGTCTGTTTCCTGGCAGCCCTGACGGCTTTCATTAAAGTTATAGTAATTACAGTAAGGTTATTTATTTAAAAACTCGTCCATACCCTTGGGACAACCTAATTTGGGTGTGGGTGGTCTCCACTAGCTTAGCCCCAGACAGGGTCCTCCACATGCCCCACAGGAAACAGTGATTGGACAATCCTCATAAGACAAAAGATGACACACGGGCACCAACAGATATGACCCAGTGACAGTAACAGCGCCGGGGCCATTTATAGAGGCCACACAGCAGGAAGCACTTACTCTTGTTGTCCAGCTGAGCGCGGTACTTGGTGAAGCCCTTCAGTGTGACTTCATCACCGAGCAGGGTGAGAAATTCTCTGAACGCGGGTCCGGCCGTCTCATTGTTATACATTTCCTCCTCGGTGGCCTGTCCGCTCTTACAGTACAGCACCCCGATCTTCCTCTGGAAGCTGAGCTGCAACATGGACAGGGGACAGTTATCATCTGAATATGAATGAAATAGATCAAAACCCTAACCCTGCTCCTAACCTTACTAATCCCTCTAACCCTGCTCCTAACCCAACTCATCCCTCTAACCCTGCTCCTAACCCTACTCATCCCTCTAACCCTGCTCCTAACCTTACTAATCCCTCTAACCCTGCTCCTAACCTTACTAATCCCTCTAACCCTGCTCCTAACCTAACTAATCCCTCTAACCCTGCTCCTGACCCTAACAAACCCTCTAATCCCGATCCTAACCCTACCCAACCCTGTAACCCTGCTCCTAACCTTACTAATCCCTCTTACCCTGCTCCTGACCTTACTAATCCCTCTAACCCTGCTCCTAACCCTAACAAACCCTCTAACCCTGCTCCTAACCCTACTCATCTCTCTAACCCTGCTTCTAACCCTAAGCAACCCTCTAACCCTGCTCTTAACCCTAACCAACCTTCTAACCCTGCTGCTAACCCTACTCATCCCTCTACCCTGCTCCTAACCCTATGCATCCCTCTTACCCTTCTTCTAAACCTACTCATCCCTCTAACCCTGCTCCTAACCCTAACCAACCCTCTAACCCTGCTCCTAACACTAACCAACCCTCTAACCCTTCTCCTAACCCTAACCAACCCTCTAACCCTGCTCCTAACCCTACTCATCTCTCTAACCCTGCTCCTAACCCTAACCAACCCTCTAACCCTTCTCATCCCTCTAACCCTGCTCCTAACACTAACCAACCCTCTAACCCTTCTCCTAACCCTATTCATCCCTCTAATCCTGCTCCTAACCCTAACCAACCCTCTAACCCTTCTCCTAACCCTACTCATCCCTCTAATCCTGCTCCTAACCCTAACCAACCCTCTAACCCTCCTCATCCCTCTAACCCTGCTCCTAACACTAACCAACCCTCTAACCCTTCTCCTAACCCTACTCATCCCTCTAATCCTGCTCCTAACCCTAACCAACCCTCTAACCCTTCTCATCCCTCTAACCCTGCTCCTAACACTAACCAACCCTCTAACCCTTCTCCTAACCCTATTCATCCCTCTAATCCTGCTCCTAACCCTAACCAACCCTCTAACCCTTCTCATCCCTCTAACCCTGCTCCTAACCCTAACCAACCCTCTAACCCTTCTCATCCCTCTAACCCTGCTCCTAACCCTAACCAACCCTCTAACCCTTCTCATCCCTCTAACCCTGCTCCTAACCCTAACCAACCCTCTAACCCTTCTCATCCCTCTAACCCTGCTCCTAACCCTACTCATCCCTCTAACCCTTCTCATCCCTCTAACCCTACTACTAACCCTACTCATCCCTCTAACCCTGCTCCTAACCCTACTCATCCCTCTAACCCTTCTCATCCCTCTAACCCTGCTCCTAACCCTACTCATCCCTCTAACCCTCCTCCTAACCCTGCTCCCAACCCTAACCAACCCTCTAACCCTTCCCATCCCTCTAACCCTACTCATCCCTCTAACCCTTCTCATCCCTCTAACCCTGCTCCTAACCCTACTCATCCCTCTAACCCTGCTCCTAACCCTACTCATCCCTCTAACCCTGCTCCTAACCCTACTCATCCCTCTAACCCTGCTCCTAACCCTTCTCATCCCTCTAACCCTGCTCCTAACCCTACTCATCCCTCTAACCCTTCTCATCCCTCTAACCCTACTACTAACCCTACTCATCCCTCTAACCCTGCTCCTAACCCTACTCATCCCTCTAACCCTTCTCATCCCTCTAACCCTGCTCCTAACCCTACTCATCCCTCTAACCCTCCTCCTAACCCTGCTCCCAACCCTAACCAACCCTCTAACCCTGGCCCTAACCCTAACCAACCCTCTAACCCTTCTCCTAAAGCTAATACATATCGAGGACTCTGTTGGCCCCAGTTATTGTGTTGTGGCACATGTGTGAGTTAGGGTTAGGGTACTCCTTATGCTGAGAGCTCCCCCGTCTTTTTTTGACATCCATACAAACACAAGGCTGAAGGTGGGGGACGAGGATGTGGCAGCGGCAATGCAGGCAGCGCGTCCCCGCAGCTGTTACATAATGAATGATTACCCGGCCACATAGGGGATATATTGTGACAGGAAACGCTGATGCGGCGGATGGGGAGCGCACACGGCAGCAGCAGCTGTATGGATTTCCTTTGTTTCCCATTCTATAGAACAATCCCATTTCCTGTAACGCTCGTATCCCAGGATCCTCCTCCTCCATCGCTTCCTTCCTCGGCCCATTGTCATTTGTTCCAGGGTCGCATAATAATCCGCCGCACGCACCCGCCTGCTGCTCAGCGCCGACCATATAACATGTGCTCCCTCTGACACCAGGGAAAAGTGGTCAGCAACAATGGGCCCATCCCCCCCTCCCCGGCTTGGCTGTCCTCAGGAGCCGCACAGTGAACATCTTGGATTTGGTTCCTCTTTAAAATACATTTAAGGCAGTGACTGGACTGGTCATCGTGAAATCTTCCCACTCATGTCTATATACACAAAAATAGGGATGGGGAGATGGGTGGCACCTACAACAACAAGTACTAATGTGGTGCACTGCCCTGTGGAACCCTACCCACAGCTAATACAGAACCTCCCGGGAGTTACCTCTAAATACCCCCATAACTGGGCCCACAGAGACTAACAATTGCACTCACTCAATCTCTCACATCAAAAAAGATTTTATTGTAGCCATTTAAAACCAAAATATCATGCCATAAGGGTGCTGTGTCTCTCATAAATACATACACTATAAAAACCATATCATTAAACCATTCTTATATTCTAAGTATGTCACACACCCCGCTTCAAGAAATTCATAACGTGTGGGTAATACCGACCTGTAGAGGGCGATATGCAGAGATGCCAGGAAAAAAGGGAGCCCCTCCCAGTCCATAAATACCTGGGACCTCCCACTCATTCCCCAGTCTTCATCTCTGCAGACGGCGAGCAAGTCAGAAGATGATGTCTCCTCCTTGCACAGGGGGATTTCAGGTAGCGGGATGACTCCCGGCCCTTTAGTTATCTATTTCCGCCTGGATCTTTTTTTTTCTGTTACCTCATGCCTCCCAGCCTAGGCTGACGGTCCGGGTGAGGGTAGAAAAGCACCCTTGGTGCTTAAGAGCAAATGCTCTCCCGTGAGACCCTATATAAGAGGGTAGGCGGTCATCCGGGACGGTGACCCCGGTTTGGGATGCCCCGTCCCTTGGCCTTACACTTTGGGTGGTCCCCCCCTTTGGGTAATGCCCCTCTCTCTAGCGGGATAGCGGAGGGTAGGAGCAGGGCCCCTTATTCGGTGTTAGGTCCAAATTTTGTAATCATTAATTCTTAATAATGTATTAATTTATTACATTATCCTCCCAATAGTTATTAACTTTATTATTATTATTATTTACTAATTTATTATTTATTACTTCATAACAGCGTGTATTTCTCTGTCAAAACGGCGCTGTGGCCGCCATTTTTATGCAGGCTTTCTCCCTGAGGTAAAAGGGGCGGGGCCGGGCGTCAGGGTCAAAGCCACGGCCCGCTTCCCTCCTTCTGTCTCTTCTGAGACCGGCGCCGCGGCCGCACATGGCTGCGGTGCCGGCCTTTTTGCATTGTCATGGCGGAGGGGAGCTTCTCCCCTCACGCTTTCACTCTTGGGGGCGGGGCCGGGCTTTCCAGCACTGCGGCCCGCCCCCGTGTCACAGGCACCGCTGAGGTGCTTTTCTCTGTGCCTGTTTCGTCAGAAGGAGCTGGCCACGCCCCCCTTCTCTCCTCAGAGCTGCTCTTTACCTCACGGAGAGAGGAAGCTGTCTTCAGGACCACAGTGAGTGGCCCCCCTTCTGTCCCATCACCTATAATTATATATTTTTATGTCATATATATATATATATATATATATATATATATATATATTTTATACTCCGCTTTTCTTATTAGCCTTTTTTATTATGTCTTTCAGATATAACCTACAGTGGTGTTAGGGGGTTTCTCCCGGTCCTAGGGTCCCTGGGTTCTTAATTGGCTTATTGCAAATCCTCCCACTTGGGACATTAAAGGGGCATCCCGGGTTGCTTATATGCGTAATTCCCTTGGTCATAGCGTTCACCTTATGGAGGCATCCCCGGATACTGGGCTCGGGCTCCCCTCGGGGCAATCCCGGAAGTGTATGGGGTGTGGGGCATCCCTTACTGGCGATGAAGTATATCTGTGTATACCATGCGCACAGCAGACTATTACGCGGCAGTCCGGACCCCAGGCGTCTGGTTCAGTGCCGCCGGTCTCTCCTCCCTCCCCTCCCAGTTTGATCCGTGCCCAGTGTGACGTTGTCATGGGCGGGCAGTTGCAATCGGAGATGTGTGCCCGATTGGCCAATCTTGAAAAATTATTCTCCAGCACGGTCACCAGAAAGGCTCCGGCTAAGACAAAGCACTTGTCGCCATCTTCACCGGCGGCCGACTTGGATGATCTTGATAATCTGGACTGGTCTGATTACTCCCAACTTGAGGAAGGGGAGGTATATGAAGAATCAGATAATTCAGACGATCAGCAGTTTGTGGGTGCTGATACCGAGCGGGGCTTGGGGAGGTCTTCGGATACTCCTAATGTTCTGGCTCAGATGTTTGAGGTTTTGGCTATTTCTCCTCCTGAGGCGGTTCCACAGCAAAAGGGGGAATTTTTCGAAGAATCCAGGCCGCGCTTGGAATTTCCTAACCAAAAGCATTTTCATGGGATTATTGCTAAGGAATGGGAGAGGCCTGCCCGGCTCCCAGGTGTCCCTCGGGGTTGGGACAAAAAATATCCCTTTCCCTTGGATACGGTTAAGCGTTGGGCGTCCCCTCCCGAGGTAGATGCACAGATTCTGGGTTTATCCAACACTACTGTTTTAAATTCTCCTGATTGCTCCACGCTTAAAGATGGTGAGGATAAACGCATTGACCAAATGGCTTGTCATGGTTTTGCCAGTGTTGGGTCAGCCATGAGGCCGGTTTGTGCTTCAGCGCTGCTGGTGGTGGCTACCAGGTCGGTGGTCAGGGACCTGTTGACTTCTTCCGGGTTAGATCCGGATAGTGACGAGTTCCTTAGCCTTAAAAGGTGTGACTTGTTTTTGTCATTTGTACTAGCCGCCTTGGATGACACACTGATGATGTGTGGCAGAACGTCGGCTCTATTGGTGACTATTCGGCGTTCGGTTTGGTTGCGCCAGTGGGCGGCTGATTTTGTGTCTAAAAAGTCGCTGACCGCTCTTCCCTTTGTGGGATTACGGCTCTTTGGTGAGAAGTTGGATTCAGTTGCCAAGGGTGGTAAGTTACCTCAACGCAAAAAACATTGTCGTCGCTTTCGGGGGGCGGGTTCCTTTGCTCCTTCCTTTCGTGGGGCTAGAGCTGGCAGAGGAATTGTTTTCCCCGCAGCCAGAGGAGATTCCTGGAACAGGGGCAGAGGACGTGCCCGCCCAGGATACAGCTGGGACTCTAAGCCCAAACCCGCTGCCAAGCCAGCTCAGCAAAGAGGGGGCGCCCTCACCCATGTGGGTGGGAGGACGGCTGCAACACTTCTCCCAGGTCTGGGACCGGGAGGTCTCGGACAGATGGATCCGGGAAGTGGTGACTTCTGGCTACAAGCTGGAGTTCGAGCTCCGGCCCCCTCCCAGATTCCTCAGGTCTCGGGTGCCTTCGGACCTTCTGGCCGCGCAGGAGCTCCAGGTGGCAGTAAAGAGTCTGTTGGATATGGCAGTTATTTGCCCAGTGCCCCCCTCAGACAGGGGTCGGGGCTTTTTATTCCAATCTGTTCACGGTGCCCAAGAAGGACGGCTCGGTTCGACCCATTCTGGATCTAAAGATTCTCAACAGGTTCGTCCGTCCGCGGAAATTTCGCATGGAAACGCTGCGTTCAGCTATCCATTCTCTTCGGCAGGGGGATTTCTGACGTCCGTAGACATCAAGGACGCCTATCTGCATGTGCCGATTTTTCCAGCGCACCAGAGATTTCGCAGGTTCGTGGTGGAGGATCGGCATTTTCAGTTTGTGGCACTTACTTTCGGTCTTACCTCGGCTCCAAGGGTTTTCACCAAGGTGCTGGCCGGGGTGATGGCTCTCCTCAGAGCCCAGGGTATTCGCATTGTCCCTTATCTGGACGACCTTCTCATTATGGCATCTTCCTTCAGCCAAGCGGTATTGGACACCAGAACTGTGGTGTCCACTCTGGAGAGATTCGGGTGGGTGATCAAATACCCCAAGTCCTCCCTTTCTCCGTCCAGGTTAGTGTATTTTCTGGGAATGTCCCTGGATACTTCCCAGGCCAGCGTGTTTCTTCCTCAGTCCAAGGTTCGCTTGATTCAGGAGTTGGTTCGACTCCTCCTGTCTATCCCTCGTCCGGCCATCAGACTGGGGATGAGGCTGGTGGGATTGATGGTAGCCTCCTTCGAAGCGGTTCCCTTTGCTCAGTTCCACACAAGGACACTCCAGCTCCATCTGTTGGCGGCCTGGGACGGGTCGCCATTGTCGTTGGAACAGTCCTTCCTGATGACCCCCCGAGTTCGGTGCTCCCTTCAGTGGTGGCTGGATCCAATCAATCTGTCGAGGGGCAGATCCTTTCTGGCCCCTTGTTGGGAGACGGTCACCACGGATGCCAGTCTATCAGGATGGGGGGGGTTCTGGAAGGATTGTCAGTTTCAGGGACTGTGGGGGCCTCAGGAGGCTCACGAGTCCATCAGAAATGTTCTGGAATTGAGGGCCATCAGGATGGTTCTGTTTCGCTTGACTCATCAGTTGCAAGGATTGCCGGTTCAAGTCCGGTCGGACAATCAGACGGCGGTCGCCTACATCAATCACCAGGGAGGGACTCGCAGCAGGAGTGCCCTCAAGGAAGTGTCTTTGATTATGGCCTGGGCGGAGACCCACGTCCCGTGCATTTCAGCAGTTTACATTCCGGGAGCGGAGAACACGGAGGCGGACTCTCTGAGCAGGTTCTCAGCTCGCCGGGGGGAATGGTCTCTCAGCCCCAAAGTGTTTCGCTTGATTTGTCTCAGGTGGGGGTCCCCGGTGGTGGACCTCTTTGCCTCTCGTCACAATCACAAACTTCCGACATTTGTGTCTCTCTCACGGGATCCACTGGCTCTGGCAGTGGATGCCATGTCTCTGAACTGGAGGGATCTGGGGTTTCTGTATCTGTTCCCTCCGTTTCCCTTGGTGGCCAGAGTGGTGCGCAAGCTGGCCCTGGAGGGTGCGTCAGCAATTCTGGTGGCTCCAAGGTGGCCAAGACAGGTTTGGTTCGCAGATGTGGTAAGGTTAGCAGAGGATCAGTTCGTTCTGCCCCTGCTGCCGGATATGCTCACCCAGGGTCAACTACGTTATCCCAATTTACCAACGCTGGCTTTGACGGCGTGGCTGCTGAAACCTCCATCTTGAAGGAGGAAGGTCTTTCCGATGCTGTGATTCGGACTCTTATTAGCGCTAGGAAGCGGTCTTCCTCTACTGTCTACTATAGGACTTGGAGGTCTTATATTGATTGGTGTGAGGTCAGGGCGTTGCCTTGTAGGGAATTTTCTATTTCCAGAATTCTGGAGTTTCTTCAACATGGTCTGGACCTGGGGCTCCAGCTTAGTACTCTGAAGGGGCAGGTTTCTGCCCTGGCGGTGTTCTTTCAAAGGTCATTTGCCCTACATCCTTTGGTTAAGACTTTTTTCCAGGGAGTCACGCATGTGTGGCCTGTTTGGGATTTGAATTTGGTTCTTTCTGCTCTTCAGGATTCTCCTTTTGAGCCCTTGAATGATATTGCCTTGTCTTCACTTACGCAAAAGGTGGCCTTTTTGGTAGCCATCACTTCGGTTAGGCGTGTCTCTGAGTTGGCGGCTTTGTCCATTCAAGCCCCGTACTTTGAGGGGCATCAGGACAAGGTGATTTTTCGTTTCAAGTCCGATTTCCTTCCTAAGGTTGTTTCTGCCTTTCACCTAAACCAAGACATTGTTCTGCCCTCTCTGTGTCCTAATCCCAGCAATGACAAGGAGAGGGCCCTGCATTCTTTGGATGTGGTTCGTGTTGTGAAGTATTATTTGGAGGTAACGTCTTCCTTTCGTAAGACGGATGCCTTTTTTGTGGTGCCCTCCGGGCCCCGAAAAGGCTTGGCGCCTGCCAAATCTTCCATTAGTAAATGGATCCGTCAGACCATAGTTGGGGCCTATTCTGCCAAAGGGAAGGTTCCCCCTTTTCGTGTTACTGCTCATTCTACTCGTGCGGTTGGGGCGTCCTGGGCTTTTCAGCACCAGGCCTCTGTTGAGCAAGTTTGTAAGGCTGCTACTTGGTCTTCTGTTCACACTTTTTCCAAGTTTTACAAGGTTGATGTTCGGGCCTCAGCGGATGCTGTGTTTGGCCGCAAAGTTCTGCAAGCTGCAGTGGTTTAAGTTGTGCCTTGTTGCCATGTTTTGGATCCCCATCCCTTATGGACACTGCTGTTGGATGTCCCACACGTTATGAATTTCTTGAAGCGGGGTGTGTGACATACTTAGAATAATACCATTTTGTGCATACTCACCTGTAAAATGGGTATTATAAGTATGTCACACACCCCGCTTCATCCCGCCCTTTAGTATTCTGGTCCTTTATATGGTGAACTTTGCGTTGTTATGCTTTGTGATGGGCTCTTCCTGGTCCCTTACCTTACTGCTGTTCTTATACTGGGTAATGAGTGGGAGGTCCCAGGTATTTATGGACCGGGAGGGGCTCTCTTTTTTCCTGGCATCTCTGCATATCGCCCTCTACAGGTCAGTATTACCCACACGTTATGAATTTCTTGAAGCAGGGTGTGTGACATACTTATAATACCTATTTTACAGGTGAGTATTCACAAAATGGTATTATCTCAGTTCCCACTCATGTCGGTGGCTTTGTACCCACTTTGTACTCAACACCCTGTTTGTAATCAACCTCCCTCTGTACTCAACACCCCCTTCTGTACTCAGCACCCCCTTTTGTACTCAGCACCCCCTTCTGTACTCAGCACCCCCTTCTTTACTCAGCACCCCCTTCTGTACTCAGCACCCCCTTCTGTACTCAGCACCCCCTTCTGTACTCAACACCTAGTTTGTACTCAACCTCCTTCTGTACTCAGCCTCCCTCTGTACTCAACACCCCCTTCTGTACTCAACACCCCCTTCTGTACTCAACACCCCCTTCTGTACTCAGCACCCCCTTCTGTACTCAGCACCCCCTTCTGTACTCAGCACCCCCTTCTGTACTCAACATCCCCTTCTGTACTCAACACCCCCTTCTGTACTCAGCATCCCCTTCTGTACTCAGCACCCCCTTCTGTACTCAGCACCCCCTTCTGTACTCAACACCCCCTTCTGTACTCAACACCCCCTTCTGTACTCAACACCCCCTTCTGTACTCAACACCCCCTTCTGTACTCAGCACCCCCTTCTGTACTCAGCACCCCCTTCTGTACTCAGCACCCCCTTCTGTACTCAACATCCCCTTCTGTACTCAGCACCCCCTTCTGTACTCAGCATCCCCTTCTGTACTCAGCACCCCCTTCTGTACTCAGCACCCCCTTCTGTACTCAGCACCCCCTTCTGTACTCAGCACCCCCTTCTGTACTCAACACCCCCTTCTGTACTCAACACCCCCTTCTGTACTCAGCACCCCCTTCTGTACTCAGCACCCCCTTCTGTACTCAGCACTCCCTTCTGTACTCAACATCCCCTTCTGTACTCAACATCCCCTTCTGTACTCAGCACCCCCTTCTGTACTCAGCACCCCCTTCTGTACTCAGCACCCCCTTCTGTACTCAGCACCCCCTTCTGTACTCAGCACCCCCTTCTGTACTCAGCACCCCCTTCTGTACTCAACACCCCCTTCTGTACTCAACACCCCCTTCTGTACTCAGCACCCCCTTTGGAACCCAGCACCCCCTTTGGAACCCAGCACCCCATTCTGTACTCAGCACCCCCTTTTGTACTCAACAGCCCCTTCGGTACTCAGCACCCCCTTCTGTACTCAACACCCAGTTTGTACTCAACAGCCCCTTCTGTACTCAACACCACCCTCTGTACTCAACACCACCCTCTGTACTCAACACCACCCTCTGTACTCAGAACTCCCTTCTATACTCAGACCCCTCTGTACTCAACCCCTGCTCATCCAGTTTAAGCAGAGTTTCGGGAACTTTAGGAGAGGTGGAGGTCAGATGCAGGTTCCCCTCAGGCACGATGTAATAAAGCAGTTTTTTAGTACCACCCTGTACTACCTACCCCCCCCCCCAGTACTCACCCCCTGCTCATCCAGTTTTAGCAGAGTTTCAGGAACTTTGGGAGAGGCGGAGGCCAGGCGCAGGCATTGCAGGTTCACCTCGGGCACAATGTACTCCAGCAGTTTTTTAGGGGATATCGGCCTGGAAGAACTTGGACGAATGGAAGAAGGAAAAGCTTCCTCCAGAATCGATCCTCTGAGAGTCTTCAGCTTCAAGTGACAAGAAATAAGAGATAGATGAGAAAAAAAAACACAGAACCTAAAGACAACTGTGGAAATGGTAAAAAAAAAGAGGACCCAATTCCATCCTCCCCTAGAGTCCCTGTCCCAGGGGCATCCCAATTTGGAATTGCCCCACTGCATCAAATCCAGCGGTCTTCCAAATATCGCAGCTCTTCTGCATGTGCGGGCATCCCAGCTCTGCCACAGCATTCGCGCTGGCATTGGAGTCTTCACAGCGTGCCATCATGTGCGCAGCCCGTGCATGCACTGCGGGATCGAGAGAAGAGGTAAGATTTTTAGCTGACCGCAAAACTTCACTGAGTGGGGCAAGATGTCCCCAGGACAGGGACCAAAACATGGGATACGCTTCCAGCTTTCAGTCCACTTTTAAGTAACTGTCCAGATAAAGCTGAATAAAAAAGTTTATACTTAGCTCTTCTTCCCCATAGCTGCTTCAGCAATATCCAGCTCTTTAAAGCTGGACCTAGCATCTATAAGACCCTATAAATACCCACCCCCCCCCCCAATCGGGATGCCCAACTGTTTGAAACCCTGCCAGTTTCCAAGTGTTCTTACCGTGCCAACAAACCCATGGCGGCGCTGTGTCTGGCCATAACAGAATGGTTGGCTTGGGCGTGCACAGCCATAGAGGGATGGCGGGGATCTGCTTTCCTATAAACTCATGTAACATTCTATTTTCTTTGCATCACCCCATATTTATCTCATACCTTATTTTGAAACAAGGCACAACATTTTTAAAAAGTCAGTGACCGCCCAAACTGTTTTTGTTTGTCCCAGCCCGTTTCTTATCTGCTGATAGATGTAATGCTACAGTTCTATTGTTATCATGCTTCCTTCTGGCTGCACAAATCTGTCTCTGTCCTCTGCCCCAGTACAGCCTGTCCACCAATGTAACAATATGCTGCTGGACATTTCCCTGAGCCCTTTCTCCCTCTTCCTTCTGTTTATTTGCATATTCCCCCAACTACTCTATGAGCTGTGTCAGAGATTCCTCCCACACTGGCTGTGGCCACTCGTCTCTGCCTCAACTTAAAAACTAATCTTATCTCCCTGCCATCTATCTTTCCACCAATGTA
Source organism: Gastrophryne carolinensis (assembly GCA_027917425.1). Taxonomy (NCBI): domain Eukaryota; kingdom Metazoa; phylum Chordata; class Amphibia; order Anura; family Microhylidae; genus Gastrophryne; species Gastrophryne carolinensis. The sequence continues at coordinate 1,041,358 of CM051241.1, forward strand.
ACAATATGCTGCTGGACATTTCCCTGAGCCCTTTCTCCCTCTTCCTTCTGTTTATTTGTATATTCCCCCAACTAACTGTGTCAGAGATTCCTCCCACACTGGCTGTGGCCACTCGTCTCTGGCTCTGCCTCAACTTAAAAACTAATCTTATCTCCCTGCCATCTACCTTTCCACCAATGTAACAATATGCTGCTGGACATTCTCTAAACCCTCTCTATCTTTTGGAAACTTGCATATGTCCCTGCTGCTCTCTAAACTGTGCCAGAGGCTCTTCCTGCAGTGGCTGTGGCTGTTCGTTTCTGCCTCATTATAAACTAAACTAAGTGTGAGCACAGTCTTATTTCCCTGCCATCCAACTTTCCACCAATGTAACAATATGCTGCTGGGCATTCTCTGAGCCCTCCCCCATCCTTTTGCTCATTTGCATATTGAGCTTCTGCTCTCAGAGCTGTGGCGGAGACTCTTCCCACATTGGCTGTGGCTGCTAAACTAAACTAAGTGTGCACATGGTCTTATCTCCATGCCATTCGTCTTCCCACCAATGTAACAATATGCTGCCGGACATTCTCTGAGCCATCTCTCCCCTTACCCTATGCTAATTTGCATATTGTGCTTCTGCTCTCTGAGCTGTGTCAGGGACTCTTCCCGAATTGGCTGTGGCTGCTCGTCTCTGTCTCAGCTTATAAACTAAGTGTGCACAGTCTTAGCTCCCTGCCATCCAACTTCCCACCAATGTAACAATATGCTGCTAGACATTCTCTGAACCATCTCTCCCATTACCTTGTGCTAATTTGCATATTCTGTTTCTGATCTCTGAGCTGTGTTAGTGAATCCTCCCACATTGGCTGTGGCTGCTCGTCTCTGTCTCAGCTTATAAACTAAGCGTGGGCAGGCCTATCTCCCTGCCATCCAACTTCCCACCAATGTAACAATACGCTGCTGGACATTCTCTGAGCCATCTTTGAGCCCCCCTTTTTGCTCATTTGCATATTGCGCTTCTGCTTCCTGAGCTGCGTTATGGACTCTTCTCGCATTGGCTGTGGCTGCTCGTCTCTGTCTCGGCTTATAAACTAAACTAAGGCCCTTATTCATCAAGCGATAGCGCCAGGTAGTGTCTGACGAGCGCCAGGTAGCGGCAGCTATCGGCGGCTACCGACTCAAGTACGCCCGGCGGCAGTCACAATGACGCATTTATCAAGCAAAATGAGGCTAGCGCCGGCGAGAGTGTCAGCTAGCGCGGGATTCATCATGAAGCCACCTGGACCGAACAGCGCCGCTGCAAATTCCCTCACAGCGCCAGGTATGAGCTGTCGCTCCCTGGCGATGTCCAATGCATTTCAATGGAGCAATCTATAATTAATCATAATTAATTGGTATTAATTTTTTTTTTTTTTTAATGTCAAAAAATCGGAGACCACTTCTGCAATGTTAGGATTTATTTTTAAGTCAAAAAAAAAAATAAAAAAAATATGTGCAGAATTGATCTAACAGGTCTGAGATTAATGTATTGATATTACAAAATGATTCTAAAAACATGTATAATGTTACATTCAAAAAATATGGTTGTTTAGGGGTTAAAAACTAGTTAATACACATCGCCGCCAGCGCTCTGGGGTTTAAACAAGGAATGGACAGCGACAGCACATTCGGAGCGTGATTTGTTAATGAATATGAAGCTAGCCGTTCGCTCTGGCCATTCGTTGTCAGGCGCTCACATACAACGCTGAACCTGTGAAACAGCGACCCCCCAGCCCGTATTCAACATTACCGCACACCGACTGAGTCGCTGTCATCAAGCTAACGCCGGCCAAGCACAGCGAATACTGGCTGGCGCTGAAAAAATCACGCTACAGTCGCTCATCTGTCGCTACCTGGCGCTATTAATGAATCGGCCTCCCCGTGTGCGCACAGTCTAATCTCTCTGCCATCTATCTTTCCACCAATGTAACAATGTGCTGCTGGACATTCTCTAAGCCCTCCCCCTCTTCTACTCATTTGCATAACCCTTGGCTGCTCTATGAGCTGTGTCAGAGGCTCCTCCCGCACTGGCTGTGGCTGTTCGTATCTGCCTCAGCTTATAAACTAAACTGCGCCCACATTGTCTTATCTCCCTGCCATCCATCTTCCCACCATTGTAACAATACGCTGCTGGACATTCTCTGAGTTCTATATTCTTCAAACAAAATCGGTCATCTTCTATTTTCTATAGCTCAGGCTGGCCCGAGTGATGGGCTGCATCTGTAATGAGGCCATGTGATGCAGTCACCCGGCAGGCGCTGCAGAGGGGGGGGGGAGGCGGCAACTGATGGACCTGTTTCGAGGCCTGATCGGGGCACCGCTGCACAATGTCAAGTTTTTAGGTCAATCATTGTTGGCTCAGCTGCCTCGCCCCCACCCCCTCTACCCCTGGGGCTGCTCTATTGAATAGGAGTGAAGGTTGGCGCATTTCTATAGATTTCCTCAGGCAGCAAAGAGGCTAGGTTCACCCCCGGGTTGAGGTACAGATCAATTTGTAGGGTCAGCATGTCCCCGTGCTAAATACACCCTCTGGCGCTGAAGGGGTTACACAAAGTATTTCCAAGCTAACCCATGGCTGAAAGACTCCAGGGCCTCCCGAGTTCCAGTCCTCGGGGCATCCCGAATTGGGATGCCCAGCTGTGTGAAACCCCCCGAAACCTCACCCTCTCCCAGGGCCCTTGCCATGTCTGTGCGCTCCAGACGAATCCCTGCTCATCTCTAGCCGTGCGCATGCCTGCAACCGGCCTTCGTGAATGGGCAAATCGGTCACTCCACGGCTGCAAGGTGGGCGGGGGATGCGGCGCTGCTTAGCCGACCAAGAGGCACCGAAGGTAGCTGACTGACAGTTAGCGGGCTGAGTGGCTGAGCACCCCGCTCAGCCAATCAGCGCGCCAGCTCTCGCCCGATTTTGCGCAGCGGAAGGAAGGTGAGTGAAACGGGGTAACCTGGGGGGGATACACACAGCGGGGCATCCCAGTTTGAGGTAATCAGTGGTGGAAAGGCTTGGCATCTCCCTCCACCAATACTCCCAAACCTGCCACCCTCAGACAGCACAGGCTTGGTGGGAGTTTTATTTAGTTCAGGTGTATACGTGACCCCTCCTCTCATTAGCCCATATGTTTAAATGGATATATTTCCCCACACAGCTCCTTTAAAGAGGGACATCGGGGCAGGTAAAAGCCTTTCCCAAGCCTCACCAATCTGCTGCCCCCCCCCCCCCCTTCGGTTTTACCTTAGGGCATTTTTTACTCGCCAAGGGATCCATCCTCTAGGTCCTTCGGATTCCAGACCTTTTGACGGGCGGCGCCATCTTGCATCCCATCCTGATCTCGCACCTGCACAGTGCCCATGAATGGGATGCAATGGGGCCGCCCAAAATCCTGCGATACTTCGCTGAACTGCGAGATCGCTGCGGGACATTGAAGAGAACAGCAAAGGCCTAGCTGGTCATTAACAGATGGCTAAGCGGACGGCGAGGTGAGGATCGGGCCCTGAAGTAACCTGATGTCGCCGCAGCAGGCAGCGGCAACATCCAAAAGATAAGTAGGAGTAAATGGGGGGGGGTACACACCTGTAGAATTGCTTTTACTATGCATGGCACGGCCTGCTTCAAGAAGTCCTTACATATGGAATATTCCGCCACAAGGTGGCGCAGTGTACTGCAGAAGAGTTGTGGCTCCTCCGGGCCCCATATAAAAGCAGGGATCACCATAGACCTCTCCAGTGTTGACAAGCAGTTATACAAAAAGCCGGGAGATAATAAAGGTAAAAAAGGTAACAACCCCAACTAACTTGGAACAATCACCATAAAGAGGCAACCAAGAATAACGATAACAAGGGTGGGGTGAAGCAGGCCGTGCCATGCATAGTAAAAGCAATTCTACAGGTGAGTACTCACAGAATTGTCTTTTTCCTATTGCATGGCACGGCCTGCTTCAAGAAGTCCTTACATATGGGACGTCCAACAGCAGTGTCCGTAAGGTAGGGTGGGATCCCCAAAAGGTAGCTGCAGGCAGTTCAAACCACCACCGCCTGAAGCACTTTGTGACCAAAAGCAGCCTCAGCCGAGGCCTTAACATCAACCTTGTAGAACTTGGAAAAGGTATGAACAGAAGACCAAGTAGCAGCCTTACAAACTTGTTCAACAGAAGCCTGGTGCTGAAAAGCCCAAGAACCGCCCGACCCCGAAGGTGTGTGGTCAGCTGAGAAAGAACCAACCTGATCGCCCTCAGTTCCAGGACATTGATGGGAGCATGGGTCTCCTAGGGGCCCCACCGACCCTGGAACTTCAGAGACTTCCAAAAGCCCCCCAACCGGTCAGACTGGCATCTGTGGTGACAGTCTCCCAGCAGAAAGGTCCTGCCCAATAGAAGGTTCCTTGAGTCCAGCCACCACGAGAGGGACTGTCTGGCCAGGGGGGACAAAGCAAATTCCTGATCCAGGGACACAGGGTCCCGATCCCAAACTGACAAGAGGTGCAACTGAGGAGGTTTCATGTGAAACTGAGCAAAGGGGACCGCCTCGAAGCAGGACACCATCAGGCCCACTAACTGCATCCCTTGCCGGATGGAGGGACGAGGACACAAGAGCAGAGCCAGTGCCTGCTTCTGAAGGCCCTCCACTTTCTGCTGCGGCAGCAACACCTTGCTTGACCTGAGAGGTATCCAGAGTCATGCCCAGAAAGGACCTCACCAAAGACAGAGACATAGAAACATAGAAGGTTGACGGCAGAAGGAGACCATATGGTTCATCTAGTCTGCCCTTATGTGTATACTGTATGTACTCTTTATCTTAGGATAGATGTGTGCTTATCCCAGGCATGTTTAAATTCAGTGACTGCTGATTTTTCAACTACCTCTGCTGGAAGTTTGTTCCAAGCATCTACTACTCTTTCTGTAAAATAATATTTTCTAACATTGCTCCTGATCTTCCCCCCCGACCAGCTTCAGGTTGTGTCCCCTTGTTCTATCATTAAGTTTCTTCTTAAAAACACTTCCCTCCTAAAGACTTGGGAAAGTTGATCAGCCGAAGGACTCTAGAGTGGTCACTACCCGAGTATCCTTCTCGGCCTGATGAGGAGACTGACCCGCAATCAGAATATCGTCCAGGTAAGGGAGGGTGCGAATGCCCTGATTCCGCAGCAGAGCCATCACGCCCGCCAGCACCTTAGTAAACACCCGAGGCGGTAAGGTCACAAACTGGTAATGCTGATCCTCTAGAGCGAACCTCAGAAATTTCTGATGACCCGGAAAGATTGGCACATGAAGATAGGCATCCTTGATGTCCACAGAGGTCATGAATTCGCCCGTGCGCAGGGAACTGACAGCCGAGCGTAGCGTCTCCATGTGAAAATGCTTGAACCTGACAAACCTGTTGAGACCCTTCAGGTCCAGGATGGGCCTCAAGGACCTGTCTTTTTTGGGGACCGTGAACAGGTTGGAGTAGAACCCCTGACCCCATTCCTGGGAAGGCACCAGGCAAATGACTCCTGACTCCAACAGACGTTGAACTGCAAGGCGCAAACCCTGAGCTGACAGAGGGTTTTGAGACATCCTGGATCTGATGAATTTTGGGGGTGGCCAGGCTGCAAACTCTATCTTGTAACCGGAGGAATCCACCGGTCTGAGACGCGGAGCCTCCAGACGTGAGCAAAGAATGGATGGGTGAGGGCGCCTCCTCATGCCTGAGGGGGCTTGGGAGAAGGTTTGGGCTTGGAACCCCATGAGAGACCGGGACGACCACGTGATCTGCCACGGCCCCAAGAATCCCTGCGGATACCCGAGAAGAGGGAGCCACAACCTCCTCTGGGAGCACGAAAGGAGTGAAGAAGCGACGGGCCCCCGAAAAGGCCGAGGCTGCCTCCTACACTGAGGCAGCCTACCATCCTTGGCTAGAACATCCAGACGCTCACCAAAGAGCCACAGCCCAGCAAAGGGGAGCCCAGTGAGAGCCTCCTTAGCAGCAGCGTCAGCTGCCCACTGATGCAACCAGACAGAGCGGCGCATAGCCACCAAATGAGCAGAGGCCCTACCGCTCAGCCACACCGCATCATCCATGGCAGTAAGGACAAAGGCAGCAAAATCAGAGCAAAGCAAGAGGGCCCTATAATCCTTCCTCCTCCTACCAGCCATAGCGCCATCAAGGAGACGCTTGAACTGTTTCTTTAGGGCAATAGCTGTAATGGCAGTGGACGCAGCCCAGCCCCCACAAATGTAAAAGCATGGCCGGCCAGCTGATCCATACGCTGGTCCGCGCTGTCCTGAAGTGTAGTAGTGTCAGGGGAAGGCATGACCGAGGTGTTGGACAGCCCTAGAACGGGAGCGTCCACCTCAGGGGGAACCGACCATCGCTTGACCAGGTCAGCAGGAAAGGGATACCTCTTATCCAGCCCTTTGGGCACTGCGGGCAATCTACTAGGACGTTCCCACTCCTTGAGCACCATATTAGTGAAATGGCTCTGCTCAGGGAACTCCAGACGCTGTTTATTAGGACGAAAGAGTTCACCCTGCTTCCTCTCAGCCACCTCAGTGGGGACAATGTGCAAGATTTCAAAAATGTGAGACAACAGTCTATCAGTGTCCTCAGGGAACCATGAGTCCTCCCCAGGCGCAGACCCAGGGTCACTGTCGTACCCCTCCTGCTGGTCCCCAGAGGAGTCAGAGTCCTGGAAAAGCTCCCCCTCCTCTAGGGAGTAACGGCCACCAAAAGCATCAATTCCCTCATCCTCCTCAGCAAGGAGGGAGGGCGAGGGAGCCAGGCGCCGCTTCTTGCCAGAGGCCTTACGTGGAACAGGCCTGGCAAGCTGCCTTTCAATGCTGGCCACACGAAGTGCCAGATCAGACTGTGACCCCCCGCTAGTATCCCCCTCACTGGGAGCTAAATGCAGGCGTGGGGGGGTAGGCGATGCCGAAGGGGGCGCAGAGCTGGGAAGAGAAGCAGGTAGCCCAGCCTAGGCCCCAACGATACCTTGGGCACACGGCACGCACACCGTGGCACTGTTACTCAAAGGGGATACCCTACACATGGCACACAGCCGGGATTGCCCTGAAGGACCCCCAAGCACGCTATCCCCAGAAGCCTCCATATGGCGATTAACACAGGCGCAATAGGCCAACACAGGGTAAGGGCTAATAAAAAAGCCCCCCAGGATGCCCCCTGACCAGGAAGGGGGAGATGAGGGGGGGTAAGGAGCAGAGCCAGGAGAAACCACAACCCACAGTTGTCCCGCCTGAAAGACATAAGTAAAAGGCACATAAGCATCCCGCAGTCCATGCCCCACGTAAACAAAAAAAAAAAACCCAAAGGGGACTCACGGACCAAGCAGGACAAAGGATCACCAAGCCACCAGACCGCAGGAGGGAGCGACACAGGAGCAGATCACCGCCGCAGCCCGGGGAGGAAGAGGGGCCCCAGACGTGCAGCAGACTAAAAATGGCACCGGCAGAAGAACCTCGAGGGGCGTGCCGCGGGGGAACAACCCGATACGCGTCATCCCCCGGCCCCACCCCCCTGAAGAGTGCGAAAACGGCGCTCACGTGACCGCTCCGGCGCCATCACAATACAAGAAAACGCCTCACAGATATAGCACCACCCGCCGCGGAGCGAAGTACAAAGCGGCAACGGCAGCGAAAAACAAGTTAAAACACTCGTCGCCACCACCCCCGAACCCCCCCCCCCCCCCGGACACACGCCGGGGAGAGGGGGGGGGGTTTAGAGCGAGCAGGCAGTGGCGAGAGCCAGGCCAGGAATGGGGGGGGGACCCCAGACACCAGAGAAACAAGGCACACAGTCCCCAAAACACTCACCCCTCAGAAGCCAGGACAGGAACTCCGCATCCCTAGTAGGCTCACCATAAAGCCTATGGCCGGCTCCCCTTTGTAGTACAGGGTCTGCGGCTTGGAGCAGCGCTCCCCGATCACCTGACCCTAGTGCTCCTCTACCCTCACCCGATCCGTCAGCCGAGGCTGGGAGGCACAGAGGGTCCAGAAACGGGTGGAAATAGACATGCAGGGCCGCAGGCTTGGTTACCCCGATCACCTGACCCTAGTGCTCCTCTACCTTCACCCGATCTGTCAGCCGAGGCTGGGAGGCACAGAGGGTCCAGAAACGGGTGGAAATAGACATGCAGGGCCGCAGGCTTGGTTACCCCGATCACCTGACCCTAGTGCTCCTCTACCTTCACCCGATCTGTCAGCCGAGGCTGGGAGGCACAGAGGGTCCAGAAACGGGTGGAAATAGACATGCAGGGCCGCAGGCTTGGTTGCCCCGCTCACCTGCGCAATATAAAGAGCCATCTTCTATCTTCGCAGTATCACTGCAGAGGAAACACTGGATAAGTCTATGGTGATCCTGTATTTATATGGGGCCGGGAGGAGCCACAACTCTTCTGCGGTACACTGCACCACCTTGTGGCGGAATATCCCATATGTAAGGACTTCTGGAAGCAGGCCGTGCCATGCAATAGGAAAAAAATAGTGCAACTCATCTAACCATAACTTCGTTCTCTACAATGGGCAAAATATAATAAAGAATAAAGGATAAGCGCCCTACCTCCGCGGTGCGAAATATAATCCTGTAGTTGTACTGCGTTCCCTGGGCTCCTTCTCGCTCGTCGCGCCTTAAACTCACAGCCACGGGCCCAAGCCGCTCGTCGACCCCAAAAAAGTTCTGATGCTCTGGCGAGGAAAACAACAGGAGCGACAATTCAGGAACATACCGATCGGAACGCGACAATGACGCAGATACATCACGTTACACGCAATCGCGTCTCTGACCTTTGCCGTAAAAATACTTGCGGTAGTAGAGGGCGCCCAGGTCTTGATACTCCACGAAGTAGCTGCTGTCTCTGACCCTCTCCCGAGCTTCCTCCAGAACAGATATGGCGGCGTGGGGTCCCCTCACCGGACAGTGGGCGAGCGGCGGGTAGTGGGGAGACAACAGAGAACTGAAGTCCCAGCCTCGATCGTCTTGGCGTTCCTCCTCCTCGCCTCCCGCCACTTCGTTGCGGAAGTAGGGGCAGCTGAGCAGGAGCTCGTTGTCGTTGCCGGGGTCTCCAGGGTCCTCGGGGGACAACGAAGACTTCCTGGGTGACGAGCCGCAAGTCCTGACCTGAGAGGCGGCGGAGGCGCCGCTCTTCACGTTTCTCCGTCCTTCTGAATCTCTCCTTCGAAAGGGGTCGAACATGATGCTCTGGACGTCGTGGTGGGCGAAGCTCCGGGGCCGCTGGACCACGGGGTCGGCATCTTGAGTGTTGTCCAGGGCCGGCGGCCCCTGGTTGTTAGCGGCCAGCCCCAGCAATACGAAAGGGTCTTTAAACCGCGGGGCGGAGGGGCTGCCGCCGGCTTTATCGCGGGCCTCCGAGTCCGATTCGGGGAGGGAATGAGCGCCGCCGTTCTGCCGGCCGTCCCCCGACGTGACCAGAGATTTGGCCTCGCAGGGGGGTTTGTGGGGGGAAGATCGAGGCGGGGGTGGGCGGAGCTTCCGCACAAACAGGTCATTAGACTGCATCTCATGGACGCGATCTAAACGATGGCGGATAAACGCGAGACTCGGCGGCTCGACGCGTCTGTTGCAATTTTTTGTTTATCAGGGAATTTTGGAACATTCGCTCGGCAGCTTTGCCGTTCTTATTTCCCCTTTTGCGGTGTCGCGCAACATCCTCGTCTCACTTCCTCCTCTCGCATCTCTAGCGCCTCACGTCCATGGTGTAATGCGACTTCTTCACGCTTTTCTCATGGCCTCGCACGCAGGCGTCGCATTATTCTTTTTCCTGCGTTTGTTCAGGAAAATGTTTCATATGTATTCCAAAACCAGGACGAGGGTGCAGTCAGCGCGTCCGCGCAGGTATCAGGGCTGCAGAAGAAAATGATGGGTCAGTATGTGGCAGGGCTTTTCAGACCGCCTAGCAACAAGAAACTCCAACCAAGTGCCCCTAGCAACAAGAAACTCCAACCAAGTGCCCCCTAGCAACAAGAAACTCCAACCAAGTGCCCCCTAGCAACAAGAAACTCCAACCAAGTAACCCCCTAGCAACAAGAGACTCCAACCAAGTACCCCCTAGCAGCAAGAAACTCCAACCAAGTGCCCCCTAGCAACAAGAAACTCCAACCAAGTAACCCCCTAGCAACAAGAGACTCCAACCAAGTACCCCCTAGCGACAAGAAACTCCAACCAAGTACCCCCTAGCAACAAGAAACTCCAACCAAGTACCCCCTAGCAACAAGAAACTCCAACCAAGTACCCCCTAGCAACAAGAAACTCCAACCAAGTAACCCCCTAGCAACAAGAGACTCCAACCAAGTACCCCCTAGCAGCAAGAAACTCCAACCAAGTGCCCCCTAGCAACAAGAAACTCCAACCAAGTAACCCCCTAGCAACAAGAGACTCCAACCAAGTACCCCCTAGCGACAAGAAACTCCAACGAAGTGCCCCCTAGTGACAAGAAACTCCAACCAAGTACCCCTAGCAACAAGAAACTCCAACCAAGTACCCCCTAGCGACAAGAAACTCCAACGAAGTGCCCCCTAGAAACAAGAAACTCCAACCAAGTACCCCCTAGCAACAAGAAACTCCAACCAAGTGCCCCTAGTGACAAGAAACTCCAACCAAGTACCCCCTAGCGAAAGGAAACTCCAACCAAATGCCCCCTAGCAACAAGAAACTCCAACCAAGTACCCCTAGCAACAAGAAACTCCAACCAAGTACCCCCTAGAAAGAAGAAACTCCAACCAAGTACCCCCTAGCAACAAGAAACTCCAACCAAGTGCCCCCTAGTGACAAGAAACTCCAACCAAGTACCCCCTAGAAACAAGAAACTCCAACCAAGTGCCCCCTAGTGACAAGAAACTCCAACCAAGTGCCCCCTAGAAACAAGAAACTCCAACCAAGTACCCCTAGCAACAAGAAACTCCAACCAAGTACCCCCTAGCAACAAGAAACTCCATCCAAGTACCCCCTAGCAACAAGAAACCCCAACCAAGTACCCCCTAGCGACAAGAAACTCCAACCAAGTGCCCCCTAGCAACAAGAAACTCCAACCAAATGCCCCCTAGCGATAAGAAACTCCAACCAAGTGCCCCCTAGCAACAAAAAACTCCAACCAAGTGCCCCCTAGCAACAATAAACTCCAACCAAGTACCCCTAGCAACAAGAAACTGCATCCAAGCAACCCCCTAGCAACAAGAAACTCCAACCAAGTATCCCCTAGCAACAAGAAACTGCAACCAAGTATCCCCTAGCACCAAGAAACTCCAACCAAGTACCCCCTAGCAACAAGAAACTGCAACCAAGTATCCCCTAGCACCAAGAAACTCCAACCAAGTACCCCCTAGCAACAAGAAACTGCAACCAAGTACCCCCTAGCAACAAGAAACTCCAACCAAGTGCCCCCTAGCAACCATAAACTCCAACCAAGTACCCCCCAGCAACAAGAAACTCCAACCAAGTGCCCCCTAGCAACCATAAACTCCAACCAAGTACCCCCCAGCAACAAGAAACTCCAACCAAGTGCCCCCTAGCAACAAGAAACTCCAACCAACTGCCCCCTAGTGACAAGAAACTCCAACCAAGTGCCCCCTAGCAACAAGAAACTCCAACCAAGTGCCCCCTAGCAACAAGAAACTCCAACCAAGTGCCCCCTAGCAACAAGAAATTCCAACCAAGTGCCCCCTAGCAACAAGAAACTCCAACCAAGTGCCCCCTAGCAACAAGAAACTCCAACCAAGTGCCCCCTAGCAACAAGAAACTCCAACCAAGTGCCCCCTAGCAACAAGAAACTCCAACCAAGTATCCCCTAGCAACAAGAAACTCCAACCAAGTGCCCCCTAGCAACAAGAAACTCCAACCAAGTGCCCCCTAGCAACTAGAAACTCCAACCAAGTGCCCCCTAGCAACAAGAAACTCCAACCAAGTGCCCCCTAGCAACAAGAAACTCCAACCAAGTGCCCCTAGCAACAAGAAACTCCAACCAAGTGCCCCCTAGCAACAATAAACTCCAACCAAGTGCCCCCCAGCAACAAAAAACTCCAAGCGGGGTCGATTCAGAACCAGATGGGAATGTTTGCTCCTTTTTTATGAGAGAAAACTGCCATTGACTTTCACTGTCTACCATGGGGTAGATTAAACGCCATGTGAAAAACTACACCAGGTAGACAATGAAAGTCAATGGCAGTTTGCTCTCCTAAAAAAAAGAGGCAAGAATTCCCACCTGGTTCTGAATCGACCCCAATGTCAGGAGAACGGGTGTAAATTGTTACCTGCTACTGAATCGGCCCCAAGGTAGACAATGAAAGTGAACGGCAGTTTTCTCTCTAAAAAGGAGGGAAAAATACCATTTTGTGAATACTCACCTGTAAAATGGGTATTAAGTATGTCTCACACCCCGCTTCCAATATTCATGACATATGGGTTATAACCAGTAGAGGGCGAACTTCTGCAGAGATGAAAGCAAAAAAGAAGCCCCTCCCAGTCCATAACTACCTGGGACCTCCCACACATTCCCCAGTATATGACAGCAGTAAGGGGACCAGGAAGAGCCAATAAAACATTATTAACAATAAAAGGTTTATCATATAAAGGATCCAGAATACCAAAGGGCGGGTGAAGCGGGGTGTGTGACATACTTATAATACCCATTTTACAGGTGAGTATTTCACAAAATGGTATTATTCTAAGTATGTCACACACCCCGCTTCCGATAGTCATTACATGTGGGACATCCAATAGCAGTGTCCATAAAGGACGGGGATCCAAACAAGGCAAAAAGGCACAAACTTAAACCACTGCAGCCTGCAGAACCTTGCGGCCAAAAACAGCATCCGCTGAGGCCCGCACATCAACCTTGTAAAACTTGGAAAAAGTGTGAACAGAGGACCAAGTAGCGGCCTTACAAACTTGCTCAACAGAAGCCTGGTGCTGAAAAGCCCAAGAAGCCCCAACAGCACGAGTAGAATGAGCAGTGACCCGAAAAGGGGGACTCCTCCCCTTGGCAGAATAGGCCCCAATGATGGCCTGACGAATCCATTTACTAATGGAAGACTTGGCGGATGCCAAACCTTTCTTGGGCCCGGAGGGAACCACAAAGAAGGCGTCCGTCTTACGAAAGGAAGATGTTACCACCAAATAGTACTTCACACAACGAACCACATCCAAAGAATGCAAAACCCTCTCCTTGTCATTGCTAGGCTTAGGACACAAGGAAGGGAGAACCACATCCTGATTGAGATGAAAAGCAGAAACCACCTTAGGAAGGAAATCTGGTTTAAAGCGAAAGACCACCTTGTCCTGGTGTCTCTCAAAGTAAGGGGCTTGAATAGACAGAGCTGCCAACTCCGATACACGCCGGACAGAGGTAATAGCCACCAAAAAGGCCACCTTTTGAGTGAGAACAGAGAGTGCAATATCCTGCACCAGCTCAAAAGGAGGCCCCTGGAGGGCCGAGAGAACCAAATTTAGATCCCAAACAGGAACCGAAGGCTTTCTAGGGGGCCGAACATTAGTGACCGCCAGGGCAGAAACCTGACCCTTCAAAGTACTGAGCTGGAAACCCTGATCCAGACCGTGTTGTAGAAACCCCAAAATCCTAGGAATCGAAAACACCCTGCAAGGTAAGGCCCTAGCCTCACACCAGTCAATATAGGACCGCCAAGTCCTATAGTAAATGGTAGAGGAAGACCTCTTCCTAGCTCTAATCAAGGTTTGAATAACCGCCTCAGACAAACCTTCCTCCCTCAGGAAGAAGGTTTCAGCAGCCACGCCGTCAAAGCAAGCGTTTGTAAATTGGGGTAACGTAGTTGACCCTGAGAGATCAGATCCGGAAACAGGGCCAGCCCGTTCTGCTCTACCGCCAGTCTTACGACATCTGCGAACCAAACCTGTCTTGGCCACAAGAATTGCTGGTGCCCCCTCTAGAGCCAGCTTGCGCACTACCTTGCCCGCCATGGAGACGGGGGGAAACAGGTACAGGAACCCCAGATCCCTCCAGGCAAGGGACATGGCATCCGCTGCCAGAGACAGAGGATCCTGAGACAGAGACACAAAGGTTGGGAGCTTGTGAATGTGCCGAGAGGCAAAGAGATCCACCTCCGGAGTCCCCCACTTGTGACACAGGGTCCGAAATACCCTGTGCTTGAGAGACCATTCCCCTCGGCGAGAGAATCCCCTGCTCAGGGAGTCCGCCTCCGTGTTCTCCACTCCCGGAATGTACACTGCCGAAATGCAAGGAACATTGCTCTCCGCCCATGTCAGAATCAGAGAGACTTCCCTGAGGGCACTCCAGTGACAGATGCTTTTTCTTAGCAGCGGCCTTTCTGCCCACTGACCTAAAAATAATCTAGAGGTTGAATTTCTCGAGGTTGGCCAGCCTGGCACATACATCCGAGTGTGACTCCCCACTAATGACAGTGTCACTTGGGGTACGGATGATGCGGGGTGGGGTAGGAGAGGCGGGCGGCACTGAACCAGACGCCTGGGGTCCCAACTGCCGCGTTATGGCCTGTTGCGCACATGGTATGCAAATAAGTACATTCTCCCCCGTAAGGGATACCCCACAACCCACACATAGCCGGGATTGTCCCGAAGGGAGCCCAAGTCCGGTATCCTGCGGAGCCTCCATATGATGATTTTAAGGCAGTCGCAAGGACCTGAGGGAATTACGCTGGTAAGCAACCCGGGATGCCCCTTAAGTCCCAAGTGGGAGGATTTATAAGTGCCCCAAATTTCTGCTAGGGACCTAGGACCGGGAGAACCCCCTTTTAAGCAAGGCACAAGGAGTCCTCCACAAGGAGTGGCCATAAGCACATGCACACACACCTATATATATATATATATATATATATATATATATACACAAATATATATTATATATACCATCATAAATCAAGGAAAAAGTGACAAAGGACTAGCGCTGTCCCCTGACAGGATGGGGCACATGGCTAAGTCAGGTACATAAAAGGGGGGGAGCCCGGGAGGCCACTCACATGCTTTGTACAATGGCTGCCACCGCTCTCAGCTCAGAGAAGGAGAGTGAGAAAGGGAAGAAGAAGGGGCGGGCCAGCGCGGATCGCACGCCGCGCCTGGCCCTGCCCCCTACTCACACAACCAGCAGCGTGGTTCCCAGCCGTGGGCTGAGCTCCCCAATTGGCTCCACAACAGAAGGGGGGGCAGGCCGTGGCAACGCGCGAGCGCCCGGCCCTGCCCCCTTAACACCGCAGCCTGAGGGGAAGAAGCTCCCCTCAGCAGAAGCAAAAAATGGCGACCAGCCAGTAATGTGAAGCACCAAGCACACTACACACACACATTCACACTAGAGTAAAGAGGAAAAGACCGCCCCCCCCCCCCCACTGGAGGGTTAACAGAGGGACCCGGAAGGGGGATAATCCCGTTCCAAGTATGGTGTAAGGCAGTGATTTTCAACCGGTGTGCCGCGGGGAAAGTTCCTCAAACTAAGGTGCCCCCTGTTCCCCGGCAATGCGCAGCGATGCGGCTTCCGCACTAGGACGTAACGCTCAGGCTAAACAAGTTTCAGCCAATGCCTGGGCGTCTGGCAGAATGGGTGGGACAGTTACTGCCCAGTAAGGAGTGGAGCTGGAGGCGTGGTTAAAGTGGACCAACACCCACCGGTGATCGGCCTGGGAATCTATAAGATTCCCGGGCCGATCACCTCCCTCCCCGCGGGACATCTGAGATCGGGATGTCCCGCGGGGTGAAACCCCCCCAAACACCCCAAACTCCTTACCTAGACGTGCGCGCGCCCGCGCCGGCCGTCTGTGAATGGCCGGCGCGGGCACGCGCGCGTCAACAGGGGCGCGCGGGAGGCGGCGGCGGAGGAGCCGCTTGTCCGCGGCTTGTCCGTCGCCGCGGACAGAGGTGAGTTCGGGGGGTTCGGGGGGGTTTCACACAGCGGGGCACCCCGATCGGGGGTGCCCCACCGAAGTGGACCAAGACCCAGGATAGTCAAAATCCTGGGTGTTGGTCCACATTAAGTCAGCGAGGCGCAGTGTGCCCCCGGCCCCACAGCCGGATGATACATATGTCTCTGTACGTCCCCCCCATCAGGCTCCGCTTTGAACTGCCGGCTCGCCCGCCCACCCCGTTGGTGAAACTGCCAGCGCGGCCCGATTCACAGCACATGACAGCAGGCCATCTGGCTCCGCCCACCTGCTGTGTTGTCATAGTCTTCCCTGCGCGGGAGAAGAGACTTGCTCGCTTTCTCTATTCACTCCAGTTCTGCAAGTAAAGGTAATGGAGGGGTGGGCAGAGATTCAGGGAACCGAGACTGTCACTTGGCATAATGGAGTGGGAAGAGAGTTCCCGGACTTTGCAGCTTTTATAAAAATTAGATGATGATGATGATAAAGTTTTGGGGGGAGGGGCATATTGTGTTGTATTTGTGTGCATGAATGTTGATAGGTGCTCGGTACTTGACACTGGAGGAGCAGGGCGGGAGGGAAACACTGATTTTTTAAAGAGGAATGCCTCTCCTTGGGGCATCCTGAATTGGAATTCCCCCGCTGTGTAAACCCCCCCAGAATCCCTTTTCACTCACCTTGTCCTGGAGCCCTCACCGTGTCTTTGCACTGTGGCTGCATCCCGGCTCACCTTTAGCCGTGTGCATGCCCAGCCTTGTAGGCAGGTAGGCGAGTAAATGTTGCGGGATACACACAGCTGGGCATCCCAATTCTGGATGCCCCCACTGAGAGAAACAACACCCTGAGAAGTGAAAATCAGGCGTGCTGTTCTTCTTTAAAGCAGAACAAAACACTGAGAGGCTGGTCCTGAAATCTAAAAGCAAATCGCCCATAACAAAGCTATTTTGATATTTTCAACCACATATCTATGTGAGCTGGGCTTCTCAAGCTTGACTGCGATAAAAACTAAAAACAGGGAGAGACTGAGAACTGTTGAGGAAGAGCTTCGTGTGTGTCTTTCCACCATTCCTGCCAGGATATCCCTTTTGTGTTCATCGAAACAGGCCCAGGTTTCACACTGAGTGGTAAGAAATACATTTAGAATCTATATTATTAACTATATGTATAGTATGTACTGTTTTAGTGCCATTTTGTGCCATTTTGGTTGGTGGTGTGCCGCAGGATTTTTTAAGTATAAAAAGTGTGCCGCGGCTTAAAGAAGGTTGAAAATCACTGGTGTAAGGGATATATATATATATATAGACAGGGCATCCCACACCAGGATCACCAACCCAGATTGCGCCTACCCCTTTATATGGGGTCTCACGGGGGACATGGCTCCCTAAACACCTATTAAGGTGATTCCTACCCTCACGCGGACCTGCAGCCAAGGCTGGGGGGCTAATAATGGGCTTACTGTATAAAGGTCCGGGCAGAAATAGGGCAAACATGGTCGGGTGTAAGCCCTGCTTACCTGCAAGGAAGAGCAGCAGACATTGACTTGCTCCCCGTCTGCAGAGAAGGAACTGGGTAATGTGTGGGAGGTCCCAGGTATTTATGGGCCGGGAGGGGCTTCTTTTTTCCTGTCATCTCTGCAGAAGTTCGCCCTCTACTGGTAACAACCCATATGTCATGAATAGTGGAAGCGGGGGGGTGTGACATATTCTCACCTGGCCCTGAATCAACCCCAATGCAACTCTCCCCCATGAAGCTGGCAGACTTTCCAGAATGACTCATCTTGTTTGTTATATGGGGTCGATTCAGAGCCTGGTGAGAATTCTCACTCTTATTTTAGGAGAGAAAACTGCCATTGACTTTCATTGTCTAACGGGTGTAAATTCTCACCTGGAGCTGAATCACCCCCAAGGAAGACAATGACAGTGAATGGCAGTTTCTTCTCCTAAAAATGAGAGAGAACTCCCATCTGGCTCTTGTCCACCTTGGGTCTGATTCAGAACCAGGTGAGAATTTACACCCGTTAGACAATGACAGTGAATGGCAGTTTTCTCTCCTAAGAAAGTAGCCAGAATTCCCATCTGGCTCTGAATCGACCCCATATAACAAACAAGATGAGTCATTCTGAAAAGCCCACCAGCTTCCTATGGAGAGTTACATTGGGGTCGATTTAGAGCCTGGTGAGAAAACTCACTTCTTTTTAAGGAGAGAAAACTGCCATTCACTTTCATTGTCTAACGGGTGTAAATTCTCACCTGGCTCTGAATCAGACCCAAGGTAGACAAGAGCCAGATGGGAATTCTCTCTCCTTTTTTTAGGAGAGAAAACTGCCATTCACTTTCATTGTCTAACGGGTGTAAATTCTCACCTGCTGTTGAATCAGCTCCAAGGTAGACAGGAAGAGGACAGGCTTTCCAGAATGACTCATCTTGTTCGTTATAGGGGGTCAATTCAGAGCCAGATTGGAATTCTCACTTCCTTTTTTAGGCGAGAAAACTGCCGTTCACTGTCGCTCTGCGCACCGAGTGTAAATTCTCACCTAGTCTTGAATCAGCCCCAAGGTAGACAATGAAAGTCAATGGCAGTTTTCACTCCTAAAAAAGGAGCAAGAATTCTCACCCGACTCTTGCTATAGCAAACAAGATGAGTCATTCTGAAAAGCCTTCCAGATTCCTGGGGAGAGTTACATTGGGGTCGATTCAGAGCCTTTTGATTGGCTGAGGCAGACACGACAGGTTTAACCGCCATCCGCTCTGATTCAAACTCTGCAGGTAAGAAGAATCACAGTCTTGTGTTCCAGTAGCTAAAGGGTCACCGGCCGCTGCCACTTTAGGATCACAGATGCACAGGAATAGAAAAAGCTTGGAAGCAGCGGTGGTGATAAGTAAATCCACACAAGACCAGGTCATGTGACACGTACAGAAAATTTCATGAAATAAATAAGCTCTGGGGGGGCTTAGAACGCCCATAATACTCACCTTCATCTCGGGCCAGCACCGGGAAGTGAGTTCCGCGATTGGCTGCTGGGCAGTCACGTGGGCCATAGTCACATCCTCGGCCCCGCCCATGAGAGCGCCTGCAGCCATTTATGGGACTCCTTTCCCAGTGAAGGTAAGTACATCTGTTTTTTTGGGGGGGTAATGCTCTGGGGGGGGGGGGGGGCTCTCTGGATAACCCCCCAGACTTGTTTTTCCATTCCAAACAGTGAGGGGCATCCCTGATTACAGCCATTGAGGGGAATCCCTCATTACAGCCAGTGAGGGGCATCCCTCATTACAGCCAGTGAGGGGCATCCCTCATTACAGCCAGTGAGGGGCATCCCTCATTACAGCCAGTGAGGGGCATCCCTCATTACAGCCAGTGGGGGGCATCCCTCATTACAGCCAGTGAGGGGCATCCCTCATTACAGCCAGTGAGGGGCATCCCTCATTACAGCCAGTGAGGGGCATCTCTCATTACAGCCAGTGAGGGGCATCCCTCATTACAGCCATTGAAAGGAATCCCTGATTACAGCCAGTGAGGGGCATCCCTCATTACAGCCATTGAAAGGAATCCCTGATTACAGCCAGTGAGGGGCATCCCTCATTACAGCCAGTGAGGGGCACCCCTCATTACAGCCAGTGAGGGGCATCCCTCATTACAGCCAGTGGGGGGCATCCCGCATTACAGCCAGTGAGGGGCATCCCTCATTACAGCCAGTGAGGGGCATCCCTCATTACAGCCAGTGAGGGGCATCCCTGATTACAGCCAGTGAGGGGCATCCCTGATTACAGCCAGTGAGGGGCATCCCTGATTACAGCCAGTGAGGGGCATCCCTGATTACAGCCATTGAGGGGAATCCCTCATTACAGCCAGTGAGGGGCATCCCTCATTACAGCCAGTGAGGGGCATCCCTCATTACAGCCAGTGAGGGGCATCCCTCATTACAGCCAGTGAGGGGCATCCCTCATTACAGCCAGTGGGGGGCATCCCTCATTACAGCCAGTGAGGGGCATCCCTCATTACAGCCAGTGAGGGGCATCCCTCATTACAGCCAGTGAGGGGCATCCCTCATTACAGCCAGTGAGGGGCATCTCTCATTACAGCCAGTGAGGGGCATCCCTCATTACAGCCATTGAAAGGAATCCCTGATTACAGCCAGTGAGGGGCATCCCTCATTACAGCCAGTGAGGGGCACCCCTCATTACAGCCAGTGAGGGGCATCCCTCATTACAGCCAGTGGGGGGCATCCCGCATTACAGCCAGTGAGGGGCACCCCTCATTACAGCCAGTGAGGGGCATCCCTCATTACAGCCAGTGAGGGGCACCCCTCATTACAGCCAGTGAGGGGCATCCCTGATTACAGCCAGTGAGGGGCATCCCTCATTACAGCCAGTGAGGGGCATCCCTGATTACAGCCAGTGAGGGGCATCCCTCATTACAGCCAGAGAGGGGCATCCCTCATTACAGCCAGTGAGGGGCATCCCTCATTACAGCCAGTGAGGGGCATCCCTCATTACAGCCAGAGAGGGGCATCCCTCATTACAGCCAGTGGGGGGCATCCCTCATTACAGCCAGTGAGGGGCATCCCTCATTACAGCCAGAGAGGGGCATCCCTCATTACAGCCAGTGAGGGGCACCCCTCATTACAGCCAGTGAGGGGCATCCCTGATTACAGCCAGTGAGGTGCATCCCTACATTACAGCCAGTGAGGGGCATCCTTCATTACAGCCAGTGAGGGGCATCCCTCATTACAGCCAGTGAGGGGCATCCCTCATTACAGCCAGAGAGGGGCATCCCTCATTACAGCCAGTGAGGGGCATCCCTCATTACAGCCAGTGAGGGGCATCCCTCATTACAGCCAGAGAGGGGCATCCCTCATTACAGCCAGTGGGGGGCATCCCTCATTACAGCCAGTGAGGGGCATCCCTCATTACAGCCAGAGAGGGGCATCCCTCATTACAGCCAGTGAGGGGCACCCCTCATTACAGCCAGTGAGGGGCATCCCTCATTACAGCCAGAGAGGGGCATCCCTCATTACAGCCAGTGAGGGGCATCCCTGATTACAGCCAGTGAGGGGCATCCCTCATTACAGCCAGTGAGGGGCATCCCTGATTGCAGCCAGTGAGGGGCATCCCTCATTACAGCCAGTGAGGGGCATCCCTCATTACAGCCAGTGAGGGGCATCCCTCATTACAGCCAGTGAGGGGCATCCCTCATTACAGCCAGAGAGGGGCATCCCTCATTACAGCCAGTCAGGGGCATCCCTCATTACAGCCAGTGAGGGGCATCCCTCATTACAGCCAGAGAGGGGCATCCCTCATTACAGCCAGAGAGGGGCATCCCTCATTACAGCCAGTGAGGGGCATCCCTGATTACAGCCAGTGAGGGGCATCCCTCATTACAGCCAGTGAGGGGCATCCCTCATTACAGCCAGAGAGGGGCATCCCTCATTACAGCCAGTGAGGGGCATCCCTCATTACAGCCAGTGAGGGGCATCCCTCATTACAGCCAGAGAGGGGCATCCCTCATTACAGCCAGTGAGGAGCATCCCTCATTACAGCCAGAGAGGGGCATCCCTCATTACAGCCAGTGAGGGGCATCCCTGATTACAGCCAGTGAGGGGCATCCCTCATTACAGCCAGTGAGGGGCATCCCTGATTGCAGCCAGTGAGGGGCATCCCTCATTACAGCCAGTGAGGGGCATCCCTCATTACAGCCAGTGAGGGGCACCCCTCATTACAGCCAGTGAGGGGCATCCCTCATTACAGCCAGAGAGGGGCATCCCTCATTACAGCCAGTGAGGGGCACCCCTCATTACAGCCAGTGAGGGGCACCCCTCATTACAGCCAGTGAGGGGCATCCCTCATTACAGCCAGTGAGGGGCATCCCTGATTACAGACAGTGAGGGGCATCCCTCATTACAGCCAGTGAGGGGCATCTCTCATTACAGAGAGTGAGGGGCATCCCTCATTACAGCCAGTGAGGGGCATCCCTGATTACAGACAGTGAGGGGCATCCCTCATTACAGCCAGTGAGGGGCATCTCTCATTACAGAGAGTAAGGAGCATCCCTCATTACAGAGAGTGAGGGGCATCCCTCATTACAGAGAGTAAGGGGCATCCCTCATTACAGAGAGTGAGGGGCATCCCTCATTACAGAGAGTAAGGGGAATCCCTCATTACAGAGAGTGAGGGGCATCCCTCATTACAGAGAGTGAGGAGCATCCCTCATTACAGAGAGTGAGGGGCATCCCTCATTACAGAGAGTGAGGGGCATCCCTCATTACAGAGAGTAAGGGGCATCCCTCATTACAGAGAGTGAGGGGCATCCCTCATTACAGAGAGTGAGGGGCATCCCTCATTACAGAGAGTAAGGGGCATCCCTCATTACAGAGAGTGAGGAGCATCCCTCATTACAGAGAGTGAGGGGCATCCCTCATTACAGAGAGTGAGGGGCATCCCTCATTACAGAGAGTAAGGGGAATCCCTCATTACAGAGAGTGAGGAGCATCCCTCATTACAGAGAGTGAGGGGCATCCCTCATTACAGAGAGTAAGGGGCATCCCTCATTACAGAGAGTGAGGGGCATCCCTCATTACAGAGAGTGAGGAGCATCCCTCATTACAGAGAGTGAGGGGCATCCCTCATTACAGAGAGTAAGGGGAATCCCTCATTACAGAGAGTGAGGGGCATCCCTCATTACAGAGAGTGAGGAGCATCCCTCATTACAGAGAGTGAGGGGCATCCCTCATTACAGAGAGTGAGGGGCATCCCTCATTACAGAGAGTAAGGGGCATCCCTCATTACAGAGAGTGAGGGGCATCCCTCATTACAGAGAGTGAGGGGCATCCCTCATTACAGAGAGTAAGGGGCATCCCTCATTACAGAGAGTGAGGAGCATCCCTCATTACAGAGAGTGAGGGGCATCCCTCATTACAGAGAGTGAGGGGCATCCCTCATTACAGAGAGTAAGGGGAATCCCTCATTACAGAGAGTGAGGGGCATCCCTCATTACAGAGAGTGAGGAGCATCCCTCATTACAGAGAGTGAGGGGCATCCCTCATTACAGAGAGTGAGGGGCATCCCTCATTACAGAGAGTAAGGGGCATCCCTCATTACAGAGAGTGAGGGGCATCCCTCATTACAGAGAGTGAGGGGCATCCCTCATTACAGAGAGTAAGGGGCATCCCTCATTACAGAGAGTGAGGAGCATCCCTCATTACAGAGAGTGAGGGGCATCCCTCATTACAGAGAGTGAGGGGCATCCCTCATTACAGAGAGTAAGGGGAATCCCTCATTACAGAGAGTGAGGGGCATCCCTCATTACAGAGAGTAAGGAGCATCCCGCATTACAGAGAGTAAGGGGCATCCCTCATTACAGAGAGTGAGGGGCATCCCTCATTACAGAGAGTGAGGGGCATCCCTCATTACAGAGAGTGAGGAGCATCCCTCATTACAGAGAGTAAGGGGCATCCCTCATTACAGAGAGTGAGGGGCATCCCTCATTACAGCCAGTGAGGGGCATCCCTCCATCACAACCAGAGTTGTAATGGACATGAGGTAATATCCCCCCCTGACATGAGGTAATATCTCCCCCCTGACATGAGGTAATATGTGCCCTGACATGAGGTAATATCTCCCCCTGACATGAGGTAATATCCCCCCCTGACATGAGGTAATATCCCCCCCTGACATGAGGTAATATCCCCCCCTGACATGAGGTAATATGTGCCCTGACATGAGGTAATATCTCCCCCTGACATGAGGTAATATCCCCCCCTGACATGAGGTAATATCTCCCCCTGACATGAGGTAATATCTCCCCCTGACATGAGGTAATATCCCCCCTGACATGAGGTAATATCTCCCCCTGACATGAGCTAATACCCCCCCTGACATGAGGTAATATCTCCCCCTGACATGAGGTAATATCCCCCCTGACATGAGGTAATATCTCCCCCTGACATGAGGTAATATCTCCCCCTGACATGAGGTAATATCCCCCCTGACATGAGGTAATATCTCCCCCTGACATGAGCTAATACCCCCCCTGACATGAGGTAATATCTCCCCCTGACATGAGGTAATATCCCCCCTGACATGAGGTAATATCTCCCCCTGACATGAGCTAATACCCCCCCTGACATGAGGTAATATCTCCCCCTGACATGAGGTAATATCCCCCCCTGACATGAGGTAATATCTCCCCCTGACATGAGGTAATATCCCACCTGACATGAGGTAATATCTCCCCCTGACATGAGGTAATATCTCCCCTGACATGAGGTAATATCCCCCCTGACATGAGGCAATATCCCCCCTGACATGAGGTAATATCCCCCCTGCCATGAGGTAATATCCCCCCTGACATGAGGTAATATCCCCCCTGACATGAGGCAATATCTCCCCTGACATGAGGTAATATCCCCCCCTGACATGAGGTTATATCTCCCTCTGACATGAGGTTAGATCCCCCTTCTGACATGAGGTAATATTTCCCCCTGACATGAGGTTATATCTCCCCTGACATGAGGTAATATCTCCCCCTGACATGAGGTAATATCTCCCCCTGACATGAGGTAATATCTCCCCCTGACATGAGGTAATATCTCCCCGACATGAGGTTATATCTCCCCTGACATGAGGTAATATCCCCCCCTGACATGAGGTAATATCTCCCCGACATGAGGTTATATCTCCCCTGACATGAGGTAATATCTCCCCCTGACATGAGGCAATATCTCCCCCTGACATGAGGTAATGTCCCTATTGACATGAGGTAATATCCCCCCTGAAATGAGGTAATGTCCCCCTTGACATGAGGTAATATCCCCCCTGACATAAGGTAGTAATATCCCCCTGTGTTATGACGTCACATTGCCGGCTGTCACGTGAGCAGGAAGCACAGCCCGGGGCCGTTACTAATGCGGGTGATGAGGAGGAGGAAAAGGGCGCGAAAACACGAACACCGATCCGACATGACACAAACACGTCATGAGAGAGGGCGGCCGTGACGTAGCGCTGACGTCACGCACCAAATCACACTAGGGCGGCGCTTACCGTCGCGTTGACTGGAGGCTGAGCCACGACACGAGACACACACAGCACTACGGTATATGGCGGCGCCACATAGACACAAATAGCTCTGTTATACTGTTCCACGGTATATGGCGGCGCCACAAACATGCATACATACACACACACAGCTCATACTGCGTCCCGGTATATGGCGGCGCGACATACATACACACACAGCTCATACTGCGCCCCGGTATATGGCGGCGCGACATGCATGCATACACACACAGCTGCCTCATACTGCGCCCCGGTATATGGCGGCGCCTCACCTGCCTATGCTGTGGCTTCCTTCTCCCCTCCAGAGCCGCCGCCTGTGTGTGACAGTTTCCTCCCATCAGCAGCATCCCCTGCCCTGACCCCGGCCTGTTCCTCCTCCCCCTTCCTCACCCGCCTTTCCTCTCCATCATCCGCCATACTGCCGGCTGCCATGGCAACCACCGCCGCACCAAGAGTAATGGAGCCCTGACACCCGAATAATGGGGAATAACACTCAGCCAATCAGCGGCTCAGGCTCCATCCAGATGTGGGATGCCCCCCCAAAGCACATCAGCCAATCAGCAGCTCAGGCTCCATCCAGATGTGGGATGCCCCCCCACAGCACATCAGCCAATCAGCAGCTCATGCTCCATCCAGATGTGGGATGCCCCCCTCCACAGCACATCAGCGGCTCATGCTCCATCCAGATGTGGGATGCCCCCCCCAGCACATCAGCCAATCAGTGGCTCAGGCTCCATCCAGATGCGGGATGCCCCCTCACAGCACATCAGCGGCTCAGGCTCCATCCAGATGCGGGATGCCCCCTCACAGCACATCAGCGGCTCAGGCTCCATCCAGATGTGGGATGCCCCCTCACAGCACATCAGCGGCTCAGGCTCCATCCAGATGCGGGATGCCCCCTCACAGCACGTCAGCCAATCAGCAGCTCATGCTCCATCCAGATGTGGGATGCCCTCTCACAGCACGTCAGCCAATCAGCGGCTCATGCTCCATCCAGATGTGGGATGCCCCCCCCCCACAGTACATCAGCGGCTCATGCTCCATCCAGATGTGGGATGCCCCCCCACAGTACATCAGCGGCTCATGCTGCATCCAGATGCAGGATGCCCCCCCACAGTACATCAGCGGCTCATGCTCCATCCAGATGTGGGATGCCCCCCCACAGTACATCAGCGGCTCATGCTGCATCCAGATGTGGGATGCCCCCCCACAACACATCAGCTAATCAGTAGCTCATGCTCCATCCAGATGTGGGATGCCCCCCCACAGCACGTCAGCCAATCAGCGGCTCATGCTCCATCCAGATGTGGGATGCCCCCCCACAGTACATCAGCGGCTCATGCTCCATCCAGATGTGGGATGCCCCCCCACAGCACATCAGCCAATCAGCGGCTCAGGCTCCATCCAGATGTGGGATGCCCCCCCACAGCACATCAGCCAATCAGCGGCTCAGGCTCCATCCAGATGTGGGATGCCCCCCCACAGCACATCAGCCAATCAGCGGCTCAGGCTCCATCCAGATTTTTTCCTTGTGGAACAGATGTGCTGCCGCCTTATAGTTCTGGTCAGTTGCTGTTACTGTTGCATTGGATCACATTCACTTGTCTTTTTTGCACATTTGGGGCCGTTTGTGTCCATAATAATTTGCTGATGGTTTTGCTAGTTGGATTGTTGTAAATAATAGTCATCATACTGTATAGACGGTGTGTTTATATGCACATACATTGTGATGTCATTGTTTTGGGGTATTTTTTAGATGTTATTTATGCGCAGCACCAGTCACTTTATATTAGAAGACCCCAGACGCTTATCTTTGTGCCGCCACTAAATCCTCTGAGCACACAGGAGGGATTCTGTCCCCACAGATATTATAAGATTTACATGTTTCTGGATATGTACTTGGGCAGATGTAGCTGTTATATGGATGTTATTGTCAGTCCTTTGTATATATGTAAATATATATTTTTGTGAATAAAGTTTTTGTTGCTGCTCCTATTTGTGGTGGATGCGGTGGATTGCAGACGCTCCTCTCCGTGCTTTTGTAGCTATCTGGTCACATGACGTAATAACATGTCTGGTCACATGACCTAATACAATGCTCCTCTGTAGTCGCTGTGTCACTGATATGATCTCATTCATCACATGACTGAGGCCGAGGCCCCTCTTTAAAAACAGAACAAAACCCAACTAAAAGACTCCAGGGCCGGCAAATCAGCGGCTCATGCTCCATCCAGATGTGGAGCATGATGGTGCTATGTGCTGCTGTTATTACTGCTCTCTGGTCACATGACGTAATAACATGTCTGGTCACATGACAATCAATAATACAATGCTCCTCTGTATTCCCTGTGTCGCTGATGTCATTCATCACATGACTGAGGCCGATGCCCCTCTTTAAAGCGGAATAAAACCCAACTAGAAGACTCCAGGGCCGGGCCATTCTCTCTGCTTGTGGTATCCTGATTTGGGATGCCCTGCCGTGTGAAATTCACAGCATTAAAGCAGAACGAAACCCAAAGCGGCCGGCCCTGGAATCTAAAAGAATTGCTGTGAGTAACCCAAGGCACATGTGCGCCTCATGGTGGCGTTTCCCGAATCTTTCTAGGTCTGCATGGCCCCGCCCACTGTAACTGATTGGCTGATGTGCTGTGGGGGCATCCCACATCTGGATGGAGTATGAGCTGCTGATTGGCTGATGTGCTGTGGGGGGGCATCCCACATCTGGATGGAGCCTGAGCTGCTGATTGGCTGATGTGCTGTGGGGGGGCATCCCACATCTGGATGGAGCCTGAGCTTCTGATTGGCTGATGTGCTGTGGGGTCCATCATGCTCCGCGGCGCAGTACAAAGCTCTGCATGAAACATCCCATCATACAAAATAGAAGAAAACAGGAAGTTGTGACGCACAAAGTTCCTGCGTCTGTCCCCGGAGAGGAAGGAAGCGCTCCGACCCCAACGCAGCGCGCCACCGCCAGTATCGCCCACATAGCTATAGCGCAGTATAATCTCTGTGACCCCAGCACTGCCGCCAGTATCGCCCACATAGCTATAGCGCAGTATAATCCCTGTGACCCCAACACTGCCGCCAGTATCGCCCACATAGCTATAGCGCAGTATAATCCCTGTGACCCCAACACTGCCGCCAGTATCGCCCACATAGCTATAGCGCAGTATAATCCCTGTGACCCCAGCACTGCCGCCAGTATCACCCACATAGCTATAGCGCAGTATAATCTCTGTGACCCCAGCACTGCCGCCAGTATCGCCCACATAGCTATAGCGCAGTATAATCTCTGTCACCCCAGCACTGCCGCCAGTATCACCCACATAGCTATAGCGCAGTATAATCTCTGTCACCCCAACACTGCCGCCAGTATCGCCCACATAGCTATAGCGCAGTATAATCTCTGTCACCCCAACACTGCCGCCAGTATCGCCCACATAGCTATAGCGCAGTATAATCCCTGTGACCCCAACACTGCCGCCAGTATCGCCCACATAGCTATAGCGCAGTATAATCTCTGTCACCCCAGCACTGCCGCCAGTATCGCCCACATAGCTATAGCGCAGTATAATCTCTGTCACCCCAGCACTGCCGCCAGTATCACCCACATAGCTATAGCGCAGTATAATCTCTGTGACCCCAACACTGCCGCCAGTATCGCCCACATAGCTATAGCGCAGTATAATCCCTGTGACCCCAACACTGCCGCCAGTATCGCCCACATAGCTATAGCGCAGTATAATCTCTGTCACCCCAGCACTGCCGCCAGTATCACCCACATAGCTATAGCGCAGTATAATCTCTGTCACCCCAGCACTGCCGCCAGTATCGCCCACATAGCTATAGCGCAGTATAATCTCTGTCACCCCAACACTGCCGCCAGTATCGCCCACATAGCTATAGCGCAGTATAATCTCTGTCACCCCAACACTGCCGCCAGTATCACCCACATAGCTATAGCGCAGTATAATCTCTGTCACCCCAACACTGCCGCCAGTATCACCCACATAGCTATAGCGCAGTATAATCTCTGTGACCCCAACACTGCCGCCAGTATCACCCACATAGCTATAGCGCAGTATAATCTCTGTCACCCCAGCACTGCCGCCAGTATCACCCACATAGCTATAGCGCAGTATAATCTCTGTGACCCCAACACTGCCGCCAGTATCGCCCACATAGCTATAGCGCAGTATAATCTCTGTCACCCCAACACTGCCGCCAGTATCACCCACATAGCTATAGCGCAGTATAATCTCTGTCACCCCAGCACTGCCGCCAGTATCACCCACATAGCTATAGCGCAGTATAATCTCTGTGACCCCAACACTGCCGCCAGTATCGCCCACATAGCTATAGCGCAGTATAATCTCTGTCACCCCAACACTGCCGCCAGTATCGCCCACATAGCTATAGCGCAGTATAATCTCTGTCACCCCAGCACTGCCGCCAGTATCGCCCACATAGCTATAGCGCAGTATAATCTCTGTGACCCCAGCACTGCCGCCAGTATCACCCACATAGCTATAGCGCAGTATAATCTCTGTCACCCCAGCACTGCCGCCAGTATCGCCCACATAGCTATAGCGCAGTATAATCCCTGTCACCCCAACACTGCCGCCAGTATCGCCCACATAGCTATAGCGCAGTATAATCTCTGTGACCCCAACACTGCCGCCAGTATCGCCCACATAGCTATAGCGCAGTATAATCCCTGTGACCCCAACACTGCCGCCAGTATCGCCCACATAGCTATAGCGCAGTATAATCTCTGTGACCCCAACACTGCCGCCAGTATCACCCACATAGCTATAGCGCAGTACAATCTCTGTGACCCCAACACTGCCGCCAGTATCGCCCACATAGCTATAGCGCAGTATAATCTCTGTCACCCCAGCACTGCCGCCAGTATCGCCCACATAGCTATAGCGCAGTATAATCTCTGTGACCCCAGCACTGCCGCCAGTATCACCCACATAGCTATAGCGCAGTATAATCTCTGTGACCCCAGCACTGCCGCCAGTATCACCCACATAGCTATAGCGCAGTATAATCTCTGTCACCCCAGCACTGCCGCCAGTATCGCCCACATAGCTATAGCGCAGTATAATCCCTGTGACCCCAACACTGCCGCCAGTATCGCCCACATAGCTATAGCGCAGTATAATCTCTGTGACCCCAGCACTGCCGCCAGTATCACCCACATAGCTATAGCGCAGTATAATCTCTGTGACCCCCAACACTGCCGCCAGTATCACCCACATAGCTATAGCGCAGTATAATCCCTGTCACCCCAACACTGCCGCCAGTATCACCCACATAGCTATAGCGCAGTATAATCTCTGTCACCACAGCACTGCCGCCAGTATCGCCCACATAGCTATAGCGCAGTATAATCTCTGTGACTCCAGCACTGCCGCCAGTATCGCCCACATAGCTATAGCGCAGTATAATCTCTGTGACCCCAGCACTGCCGCCAGTATCGCCCACATAGCTATAGCGCAGTATAATCTCTGTCACCCCAGCACTGCCGCCAGTATCGCCCACATAGCTATAGCGCAGTATAATCCCTGTGACCCCAGCACTGCCGCCAGTATCACCCACATAGCTATAGCGCAGTATAATCTCTGTCACCACAGCACTGCCGCCAGTATCGCCCACATAGCTATAGCGCAGTATAATCTCTGTGACTCCAGCACTGCCGCCAGTATCGCCCACATAGCTATAGCGCAGTATAATCCCTGTCACCCCAGCACTGCCGCCAGTATCGCCCACATAGCTATAGCGCAGTATAATCTCTGTCACCCCAGCACTGCCGCCAGTATCACCCACATAGCTATAGCGCAGTATAATCTCTGTGACCCCAGCACTGCCGCCAGTATCACCCACATAGCTATAGCGCAGTATAATCTCTGTGACCCCAGCACTGCCGCCAGTATCGCCCACATAGCTATAGCGCAGTATAATCTCTGTGACCCCAGCACTGCCGCCAGTATCGCCCACATAGCTATAGCGCAGTATAATCCCTGTGACCCCAGCACTGCCGCCAGTATCGCCCACATAGCTATAGCGCAGTATAATCTCTGTGACCCCAACACTGCCGCCAGTATCGCCCACATAGCTATAGCGCAGTATAATCTCTGTGACCCCAACACTGCCGCCAGTATCGCCCACATAGCTATAGCGCAGTATAATCTCTGTGACCCCAACACTGCCGCCAGTATCGCCCACATAGCTATAGCGCAGTATAATCTCTGTCACCCCAGCACTGCCGCCAGTATCGCCCACATAGCTATAGCGCAGTATAATCTCTGTGACCCCAACACTGCCGCCAGTATCGCCCACATAGCTATAGCGCAGTATAATCTCTGTGACCCCAACACTGCCGCCAGTATCGCCCACATAGCTATAGCGCAGTATAATCTCTGTGACCCCAACACTGCCGCCAGTATCGCCCACATAGCTATAGCGCAGTATAATCTCTGTCACCCCAGCACTGCCGCCAGTATCGCCCACATAGCTATAGCGCAGTATAATCTCTGTCACCCCAGCACTGCCGCCAGTATCGCCCACATAGCTATAGCGCAGTATAATCTCTGTCACCCCAACACTGCCGCCAGTATCACCCACATAGCTATAGCGCAGTATAATCTCTGTCACCCCAGCACTGCCGCCAGTATCGCCCACATAGCTATAGCGCAGTATAATCTCTGTCACCCCAGCACTGCCGCCAGTATCACCCACATAGCTATAGCGCAGTATAATCTCTGTCACCCCAGCACTGCCGCCAGTATCGCCCACATAGCTATAGCGCAGTATAATCTCTGTCACCCCCAACACTGCCGCCAGTATCGCCCACATAGCTATAGCGCAGTATAATCCCTGTCACCCCAACACTGCCGCCAGTATCACCCACATAGCTATAGCGCAGTATAATCCCTGTCACCCCAACACTGCCGCCAGTATCGCCCACATAGCTATAGCGCAGTATAATCCCTGTCACCCCAGCACTGCCGCCAGTATCGCCCACATAGCTATAGCGCAGTATAATCTCTGTCACCCCAGCACTGCCGCCAGTATCACCCACATAGCTATAGCGCAGTATAATCTCTGTCACCCCAGCACTGCCGCCAGTATCACCCACATAGCTATAGCGCAGTATAATCCCTGTCACCCCAGCACTGCCGCCAGTATCGCCCACATAGCTATAGCGCAGTATAATCCCTGTCACCCCAGCACTGCCGCCAGTATCGCCCACATAGCTATAGCGCAGTATAATCTCTGTCACCCCAGCACTGCCGCCAGTATCGCCCACATAGCTATAGCGCAGTATAATCTCTGTCACCCCAGCACTGCCGCCAGTATCGCCCACATAGCTATAGCGCAGTATAATCTCTGTCACCCCAGCACTGCCGCCAGTATCGCCCACATAGCTATAGCGCAGTATAATCTCTGTCACCCCAGCACTGCCGCCAGTATCGCCCACATAGCTATAGCGCAGTATATTCTCTGTCACCCCAGCACTGCCGCCAGTATCGCCCACATAGCTATAGCGCAGTATAATCTCTGTCACCCCCAACACTGCCGCCAGTATCGCCCACATAGCTATAGCGCAGTATAATCTCTGTCACCCCAGCACTGCCGCCAGTATCACCCACATAGCTATAGCGCAGTATAATCCCTGTCACCCCAGCACTGCCGCCAGTATCGCCCACATAGCTATAGCGCAGTATAATCCCTGTCACCCCAGCACTGCCGCCAGTATCGCCCACATAGCTATAGCGCAGTATAATCCCTGTCACCCCAGCACTGCCGCCAGTATCGCCCACATAGCTATAGCGCAGTATAATCCCTGTCACCCCAGCACTGCCGCCAGTATCGCCCACATAGCTATAGCGCAGTATAATCCCTGTGACCCCAACACTGCCGCCAGTATCGCCCACATAGCTATAGCGCAGTATAATCTCTGTGACCCCAACACTGCCGCCAGTATCACCCACATAGCTATAGCGCAGTACAATCTCTGTGACCCCAACACTGCCGCCAGTATCGCCCACATAGCTATAGCGCAGTATAATCTCTGTGACCCCAGCACTGCCGCCAGTATCACCCACATAGCTATAGCGCAGTATAATCTCTGTGACCCCAACACTGCCGCCAGTATCGCCCACATAGCTATAGCGCAGTATAATCTCTATCACCCCAACACTGCCGCCAGTATCACCCACATAGCTATAGCGCAGTATAATCTCTGTCACCCCAACACTGCCGCCAGTATCGCCCACATAGCTATAGCGCAGTATAATCTCTATCACCCCAACACTGCCGCCAGTATCACCCACATAGCTATAGCGCAGTATAATCTCTGTCACCCCAGCACTGCCGCCAGTATCGCCCACATAGCTATAGCGCAGTATAATCTCTGTCACCCCAACACTGCCGCCAGTATCACCCACATAGCTATAGCGCAGTATAATCCCTGTCACCCCAACACTGCCGCCAGTATCACCCACATAGCTATAGCGCAGTATAATCTCTGTCACCCCAGCACTGCCGCCAGTATCGCCCACATAGCTATAGCGCAGTATAATCTCTGTCACCCCAGCACTGCCGCCAGTATCGCCCACATAGCTATAGCGCAGTATAATCTCTGTCACCCCAACACTGCCGCCAGTATCACCCACATAGCTATAGCGCAGTATAATCTCTGTCACCCCAGCACTGCCGCCAGTATCACCCACATAGCTATAGCGCAGTATAATCTCTGTGACCCCAGCACTGCCGCCAGTATCGCCCACATAGCTATAGCGCAGTATAATCTCTGTGACCCCAGCACTGCCGCCAGTATCGCCCACATAGCTATAGCGCAGTATAATCTCTGTGACCCCAGCACTGCCGCCAGTATCGCCCACATAGCTATAGCGCAGTATAATCCCTGTGACCCCAGCACTGCCGCCAGTATCGCCCACATAGCTATAGCGCAGTATAATCCCTGTGACCCCAACACTGCCGCCAGTATCGCCCACATAGCTATAGCGCAGTATAATCTCTGTGACCCCAGCACTGCCGCCAGTATCGCCCACATAGCTATAGCGCAGTATAATCCCTGTGACCCCAGCACTGCCGCCAGTATCGCCCACATAGCTATAGCGCAGTATAATCCCTGTGACCCCAGCACTGCCGCCAGTATCGCCCACATAGCTATAGCGCAGTATAATCCCTGTGACCCCAGCACTGCCGCCAGTATCGCCCACATAGCTATAGCGCAGTATAATCTCTGTCACCCCAACACTGCCGCCAGTATCGCCCACATAGCTATAGCGCAGTATAATCTCTGTCACCCCAGCACTGCCGCCAGTATCGCCCACATAGCTATAGCGCAGTATAATCTCTGTCACCCCAACACTGCCGCCAGTATCGCCCACATAGCTATAGCGCAGTATAATCTCTGTGACCCCAGCACTGCCGCCAGTATCGCCCACATAGCTATAGCGCAGTATAATCTCTGTCACCCCAACACTGCCGCCAGTATCACCCACATAGCTATAGCGCAGTATAATCTCTGTCACCCCAACACTGCCGCCAGTATCGCCCACATAGCTATAGCGCAGTATAATCTCTGTGACCCCAACACTGCCGCCAGTATCACCCACATAGCTATAGCGCAGTATAATCCCTGTGACCCCAGCACTGCCGCCAGTATCGCCCACATAGCTATAGCGCAGTATAATCTCTGTGACCCCAGCACTGCCGCCAGTATCGCCCACATAGCTATAGCGCAGTATAATCTCTGTCACCCCAACACTGCCGCCAGTATCACCCACATAGCTATAGCGCAGTATAATCTCTGTCACCCCAACACTGCCGCCAGTATCACCCACATAGCTATAGCGCAGTATAATCTCTGTCACCCCAACACTGCCGCCAGTATCGCCCACATAGCTATAGCGCAGTATAATCTCTGTCACCCCAACACTGCCGCCAGTATCACCCACATAGCTATAGCGCAGTATAATCTCTGTCACCCCAACACTGCCGCCAGTATCACCCACATAGCTATAGCGCAGTATAATCTCTGTCACCCCAACACTGCCGCCAGTATCGCCCACATAGCTATAGCGCAGTATAATCTCTGTCACCCCAGCACTGCCGCCAGTATCACCCACATAGCTATAGCGCAGTATAATCTCTGTGACCCCAGCACTGCCGCCAGTATCGCCCACATAGCTA
The DNA here is from genome assembly GCA_027917425.1 of Gastrophryne carolinensis. Taxonomy (NCBI): domain Eukaryota; kingdom Metazoa; phylum Chordata; class Amphibia; order Anura; family Microhylidae; genus Gastrophryne; species Gastrophryne carolinensis. Next base: position 1,076,525 of record CM051241.1, read on the forward strand.
TAGCGCAGTATAATCCCTGTGACCCCAGCACTGCCGCCAGTATCGCCCACATAGCTATAGCGCAGTATAATCTCTGTGACCCCAGCACTGCCGCCAGTATCACCCACATAGCTATAGCGCAGTATAATCTCTGTCACCCCAACACTGCCGCCAGTATCGCCCACATAGCTATAGCGCAGTATAATCTCTGTGACCCCAGCACTGCCGCCAGTATCGCCCACATAGCTATAGCGCAGTATAATCTCTGTGACCCCAACACTGCCGCCAGTATCACCCACATAGCTATAGCGCAGTATAATCTCTGTCACCCAGCACTGCCGCCAGTATCGCCCACATAGCTATAGCGCAGTATAATCTCTGTCACCCCAACACTGCCGCCAGTATCGCCCACATAGCTATAGCGCAGTATAATCTCTGTCACCCCAGCACTGCCGCCAGTATCGCCCACATAGCTATAGCGCAGTATAATCCCTGTCACCCCAGCACTGCCGCCAGTATCGCCCACATAGCTATAGCGCAGTATAATCCCTGTCACCCCAGCACTGCCGCCAGTATCACCCACATAGCTATAGCGCAGTATAATCTCTGTCACCCCAACACTGCCGCCAGTATCGCCCACATAGCTATAGCGCAGTATAATCCCTGTCACCCCAACACTGCCGCCAGTATCACCCACATAGCTATAGCGCAGTATAATCTCTGTCACCCCAGCACTGCCGCCAGTATCGCCCACATAGCTATAGCGCAGTATAATCCCTGTCACCCCAGCACTGCCGCCAGTATCGCCCACATAGCTATAGCGCAGTATAATCCCTGTCACCCCAACACTGCCGCCAGTATCGCCCACATAGCTATAGCGCAGTATAATCTCTGTGACCCCAACACTGCCGCCAGTATCACCCACATAGCTATAGCGCAGTATAATCTCTGTGACCCCAGCACTGCCGCCAGTATCACCCACATAGCTATAGCGCAGTATAATCTCTGTCACCCCAACACTGCCGCCAGTATCGCCCACATAGCTATAGCGCAGTATAATCTCTGTCACCCCAACACTGCCGCCAGTATCGCCCACATAGCTATAGCGCAGTATAATCTCTGTCACCCCAACACTGCCGCCAGTATCGCCCACATAGCTATAGCGCAGTATAATCTCTGTCACCCCAGCACTGCCGCCAGTATCGCCCACATAGCTATAGCGCAGTATAATCTCTGTCACCCCAACACTGCCGCCAGTATCACCCACATAGCTATAGCGCAGTATAATCCCTGTCACCCCAGCACTGCCGCCAGTATCGCCCACATAGCTATAGCGCAGTATAATCTCTATCACCCCAGCACTGCCGCCAGTATCGCCCACATAGCTATAGCGCAGTATAATCTCTATCACCCCAGCACTGCCGCCAGTATCGCCCACATAGCTATAGCGCAGTATAATCTCTGTGACCCCAGCACTGCCGCCAGTATCACCCACATAGCTATAGCGCAGTATAATCTCTGTCACCCCAACACTGCCGCCAGTATCGCCCACATAGCTATAGCGCAGTATAATCCCTGTCACCCCAGCACTGCCGCCAGTATCGCCCACATAGCTATAGCGCAGTATAATCTCTGTCACCCCAGCACTGCCGCCAGTATCGCCCACATAGCTATAGCGCAGTATAATCCCTGTCACCCCAGCACTGCCGCCAGTATCACCCACATAGCTATAGCGCAGTATAATCTCTGTCACCCCAACACTGCCGCCAGTATCGCCCACATAGCTATAGCGCAGTATAATCTCTGTCACCCCAACACTGCCGCCAGTATCGCCCACATAGCTATAGCGCAGTATAATCTCTGTCACCCCAGCACTGCCGCCAGTATCGCCCACATAGCTATAGCGCAGTATAATCTCTGTCACCCCAGCACTGCCGCCAGTATCACCCACATAGCTATAGCGCAGTATAATCTCTGTCACCCCAGCACTGCCGCCAGTATCGCCCACATAGCTATAGCGCAGTATAATCTCTGTGACCCCAGCACTGCCGCCAGTATCACCCACATAGCTATAGCGCAGTATAATCTCTGTCACCCCAACACTGCCGCCAGTATCACCCACATAGCTATAGCGCAGTATAATCTCTGTGACCCCAACACTGCCGCCAGTATCGCCCACATAGCTATAGCGCAGTATAATCTCTGTGACCCCAACACTGCCGCCAGTATCGCCCACATAGCTATAGCGCAGTATAATCCCTGTCACCCCAACACTGCCGCCAGTATCACCCACATAGCTATAGCGCAGTATAATCTCTGTGACCCCAACACTGCCGCCAGTATCACCCACATAGCTATAGCGCAGTACAATCTCTGTCACCCCAGCACTGCCGCCAGTATCGCCCACATAGCTATAGCGCAGTATAATCTCTGTGACCCCAACACTGCCGCCAGTATCGCCCACATAGCTATAGCGCAGTATAATCTCTGTCACCCCAGCACTGCCGCCAGTATCGCCCACATAGCTATAGCGCAGTATAATCTCTGTGACCCCAACACTGCCGCCAGTATCACCCACATAGCTATAGCGCAGTATAATCTCTGTCACCCCAACACTGCCGCCAGTATCACCCACATAGCTATAGCGCAGTATAATCTCTGTGACCCCAGCACTGCCGCCAGTATCACCCACATAGCTATAGCGCAGTATAATCTCTGTCACCCCAACACTGCCGCCAGTATCACCCACATAGCTATAGCGCAGTATAATCTCTGTCACCCCAACACTGCCGCCAGTATCACCCACATAGCTATAGCGCAGTATAATCTCTGTGACCCCAGCACTGCCGCCAGTATCGCCCACATAGCTATAGCGCAGTATAATCCCTGTCACCCCAACACTGCCGCCAGTATCGCCCACATAGCTATAGCGCAGTATATTCTCTGTCACCCCAACACTGCCGCCAGTATCACCCACATAGCTATAGCGCAGTATAATCTCTGTGACCCCAGCACTGCCGCCAGTATCACCCACATAGCTATAGCGCAGTATAATCCCTGTCACCCCAACACTGCCGCCAGTATCGCCCACATAGCTATAGCGCAGTATATTCTCTGTCACCCCAACACTGCCGCCAGTATCGCCCACATAGCTATAGCGCAGTATAATCTCTGTGACCCCAGCACTGCCGCCAGTATCACCCACATAGCTATAGCGCAGTATAATCTCTGTCACCACAGCACTGCCGCCAGTATCGCCCACATAGCTATAGCGCAGTATAATCTCTGTCACCCCAGCACTGCCGCCAGTATCACCCACATAGCTATAGCGCAGTATAATCTCTGTCACCACAGCACTGCCGCCAGTATCGCCCACATAGCTATAGCGCAGTATAATCTCTGTCACCCCAACACTGCCGCCAGTATCACCCACATAGCTATAGCGCAGTATAATCTCTGTCACCCCAGCACTGCCGCCAGTATCGCCCACATAGCTATAGCGCAGTATAATCCCTGTCACCCCAACACTGCCGCCAGTATCGCCCACATAGCTATAGCGCAGTATAATCTCTGTCACCCCAGCACTGCCGCCAGTATCGCCCACATAGCTATAGCGCAGTATAATCACTGTCACCCCAGCACTGCCGCCAGTATCACCCACATAGCTATAGCGCAGTATAATCTCTGTGACCCCAACACTGCCGCCAGTATCACCCACATAGCTATAGCGCAGTATAATCTCTGTCACCCCAACACTGCCGCCAGTATCACCCACATAGCTATAGCGCAGTATAATCTCTGTGACCCCAGCACTGCCGCCAGTATCGCCCACATAGCTATAGCGCAGTATAATCTCTGTGACCCCAGCACTGCCGCCAGTATCGCCCACATAGCTATAGCGCAGTATAATCTCTGTCACCCCAACACTGCCGCCAGTATCACCCACATAGCTATAGCGCAGTATAATCTCTGTCACCCCAACACTGCCGCCAGTATCGCCCACATAGCTATAGCGCAGTATAATCCCTGTGACCTCAGCACTGCCGCCAGTATCGCCCACATAGCTATAGCGCAGTATAATCCCTGTGACCTCAGCACTGCCGCCAGTATCGCCCACATAGCTATAGCGCAGTATAATCCCTGTGACCCCAACACTGCCGCCAGTATCGCCCACATAGCTATAGCGCAGTATAATCCCTGTGACCCCAGCACTGCCGCCAGTATCGCCCACATAGCTATAGCGCAGTATAATCCCTGTCACCCCAGCACTGCCGCCAGTATCACCCACATAGCTATAGCGCAGTATAATCTCTGTCACCCCAGCACTGCCGCCAGTATCACCCACATAGCTATAGCGCAGTATAATCACTGTCACCCCAGCACTGCCGCCAGTATCACCCACATAGCTATAGCGCAGTATAATCCCTGTCACCCCAGCACTGCCGCCAGTATCACCCACATAGCTATAGCGCAGTATAATCTCTGTGACCCCAACACTGCCGCCAGTATCACCCACATAGCTATAGCGCAGTATAATCACTGTCACCCCAGCACTGCCGCCAGTATCACCCACATAGCTATAGCGCAGTATAATCCCTGTCACCCCAGCACTGCCGCCAGTATCGCCCACATAGCTATAGCGCAGTATAATCTCTGTCACCCCAGCACTGCCGCCAGTATCGCCCACATAGCTATAGCGCAGTATAATCTCTATCACCCCAACACTGCTGCCAGTATCGCCCACATAGCTATAGCGCAGTATAATCTCTGTGACCCCAGCACTGCCGCCAGTATCGCCCACATAGCTATAGCGCAGTATAATCTCTGTGACCCCAGCACTGCCGCCAGTATCGCCCACATAGCTATAGCGCAGTATAATCCCTGTGACCTCAGCACTGCCGCCAGTATCGCCCACATAGCTATAGCGCAGTATAATCTCTGTCACCCCAACACTGCTGCCAGTATCGCCCACATAGCTATAGCGCAGTATAATCTCTGTCACCCCAGCACTGCCGCCAGTATCGCCCACATAGCTATAGCGCAGTATAATCTCTGTCACCCCAGCACTGCCGCCAGTATCGCCCACATAGCTATAGCGCAGTATAATCTCTGTCACCCCAGCACTGCCGCCAGTATCACCCACATAGCTATAGCGCAGTATAATCCCTGTCACCCCAACACTGCCGCCAGTATCACCCACATAGCTATAGCGCAGTATAATCCCTGTCACCCCAGCACTGCCGCCAGTATCGCCCACATAGCTATAGCGCAGTATAATCTCTGTGACCCCAGCACTGCCGCCAGTATCGCCCACATAGCTATAGCGCAGTATAATCTCTGTGACCCCAGCACTGCCGCCAGTATCGCCCACATAGCTATAGCGCAGTATAATCCCTGTGACCTCAGCACTGCCGCCAGTATCGCCCACATAGCTATAGCGCAGTATAATCTCTGTCACCCCAACACTGCTGCCAGTATCGCCCACATAGCTATAGCGCAGTATAATCTCTGTCACCCCAGCACTGCCGCCAGTATCGCCCACATAGCTATAGCGCAGTATAATCTCTGTCACCCCAGCACTGCCGCCAGTATCGCCCACATAGCTATAGCGCAGTATAATCTCTGTCACCCCAGCACTGCCGCCAGTATCGCCCACATAGCTATAGCGCAGTATAATCTCTGTCACCCCAGCACTGCCGCCAGTATCACCCACATAGCTATAGCGCAGTATAATCTCTGTGACCTCAGCACTGCCGCCAGTATCACCCACATAGCTATAGCGCAGTATAATCTCTGTGACCCCAACACTGCCGCCAGTATCACCCACATAGCTATAGCGCAGTATAATCCCTGTCACCCCAGCACTGCCGCCAGTATCGCCCACATAGCTATAGCGCAGTATAATCTCTGTCACCCCAGCACTGCCGCCAGTATCACCCACATAGCTATAGCGCAGTATAATCTCTGTCACCCCAGCACTGCCTTCAGTATCGCCCACATAGCTATAGCGCAGTATAATCTCTGTCACCCCAACACTGCCGCCAGTATCACCCACATAGCTATAGCGCAGTATAATCTCTGTGACCCCAGCACTGCCGCCAGTATCGCCCACATAGCTATAGCGCAGTATAATCTCTGTGACCCCAGCACTGCCGCCAGTATCGCCCACATAGCTATAGCGCAGTATAATCTCTGTCACCCCAACACTGCCGCCAGTATCACCCACATAGCTATAGCGCAGTATAATCTCTGTCACCCCAACACTGCCGCCAGTATCGCCCACATAGCTATAGCGCAGTATAATCTCTGTCACCCCAACACTGCCGCCAGTATCACCCACATAGCTATAGCGCAGTATAATCTCTGTGACCCCAGCACTGCCGCCAGTATCGCCCACATAGCTATAGCGCAGTATAATCTCTGTCACCCCAACACTGCCGCCAGTATCACCCACATAGCTATAGCGCAGTATAATCTCTGTCACCCCAACACTGCCGCCAGTATCGCCCACATAGCTATAGCGCAGTATAATCTCTGTCACCCCAACACTGCCGCCAGTATCGCCCACATAGCTATAGCGCAGTATAATCTCTGTCACCCCAGCACTGCCGCCAGTATCACCCACATAGCTATAGCGCAGTATAATCTCTGTCACCCCAGCACTGCCGCCAGTATCACCCACATAGCTATAGCGCAGTATAATCTCTGTCACCCCAACACTGCCGCCAGTATCGCCCACATAGCTATAGCGCAGTATAATCTCTGTCACCCCAGCACTGCCGCCAGTATCGCCCACATAGCTATAGCGCAGTATAATCTCTGTCACCCCAGCACTGCCGCCAGTATCACCCACATAGCTATAGCGCAGTATAATCTCTGTGACCTCAGCACTGCCGCCAGTATCACCCACATAGCTATAGCGCAGTATAATCTCTGTCACCCCAACACTGCCGCCAGTATCACCCACATAGCTATAGCGCAGTATAATCTCTGTCACCCCAACACTGCCGCCAGTATCACCCACATAGCTATAGCGCAGTATAATCTCTGTCACCCCAGCACTGCCGCCAGTATCGCCCACATAGCTATAGCGCAGTATAATCTCTATCACCCCAGCACTGCCGCCAGTATCGCCCACATAGCTATAGCGCAGTATAATCTCTGTGACCCCAGCACTGCCGCCAGTATCGCCCACATAGCTATAGCGCAGTATAATCTCTGTGACCCCAGCACTGCCGCCAGTATCGCCCACATAGCTATAGCGCAGTATAATCTCTGTCACCCCAGCACTGCCGCCAGTATCGCCCACATAGCTATAGCGCAGTATAATCCCTGTCACCCCAACACTGCCGCCAGTATCGCCCACATAGCTATAGCGCAGTATAATCTCTGTCACCCCAACACTGCCGCCAGTATCGCCCACATAGCTATAGCGCAGTATAATCTCTGTCACCCCAACACTGCCGCCAGTATCGCCCACATAGCTATAGCGCAGTATAATCTCTGTGACCCCAGCACTGCCGCCAGTATCACCCACATAGCTATAGCGCAGTATAATCTCTGTGACCCCAACACTGCCGCCAGTATCGCCCACATAGCAATAGCGCAGTATAATCCCTGTCACCCCAGCACTGCCGCCAGTATCGCCCACATAGCTATAGCGCAGTATAATCTCTGTCACCCCAACACTGCCGCCAGTATCGCCCACATAGCTATAGCGCAGTATAATCCCTGTCACCCCAGCACTGCCGCCAGTATCGCCCACATAGCTATAGCGCAGTATAATCTCTGTGACCCCAGCACTGCCGCCAGTATCACCCACATAGCTATAGCGCAGTATAATCCCTGTCACCCCAGCACTGCCGCCAGTATCGCCCACATAGCTATAGCGCAGTATAATCTCTGTCACCCCAACACTGCCGCCAGTATCGCCCACATAGCTATAGCGCAGTATAATCTCTGTGACCCCCAACACTGCCGCCAGTATCACCCACATAGCTATAGCGCAGTATAATCTCTGTCACCCCCAGCACTGCCGCCAGTATCGCCCACATAGCTATAGCGCAGTATAATCTCTGTCACCCCCAGCACTGCCGCCAGTATCGCCCACATAGCTATAGCGCAGTATAATCTCTGTCACCCCAGCACTGCCGCCAGTATCGCCCACATAGCTATAGCGCAGTATAATCTCTGTCACCCCAACACTGCCGCCAGTATCGCCCACATAGCTATAGCGCAGTATAATCTCTGTCACCCCAACACTGCCGCCAGTATCGCCCACATAGCTATAGCGCAGTATAATCTCTGTGACCCCAGCACTGCCGCCAGTATCACCCACATAGCTATAGCGCAGTATAATCTCTGTCACCCCAGCACTGCCGCCAGTATCGCCCACATAGCTATAGCGCAGTATAATCCCTGTGACCCCAACACTGCCGCCAGTATCGCCCACATAGCTATAGCGCAGTATAATCTCTGTCACCCCAACACTGCCGCCAGTATCACCCACATAGCTATAGCGCAGTATAATCTCTGTCACCCCAGCACTGCCGCCAGTATCACCCACATAGCTATAGCGCAGTATAATCCCTGTCACCCCAACACTGCCGCCAGTATCGCCCACATAGCTATAGCGCAGTATAATCTCTGTGACCCCAACACTGCCGCCAGTATCGCCCACATAGCTATAGCGCAGTATAATCTCTGTCACCCCCAGCACTGCCGCCAGTATCGCCCACATAGCTATAGCGCAGTATAATCCCTGTCACCCCAACACTGCCGCCAGTATCGCCCACATAGCTATAGCGCAGTATAATCTCTGTGACCCCAACACTGCCGCCAGTATCGCCCACATAGCTATAGCGCAGTATAATCTCTGTCACCCCCAGCACTGCCGCCAGTATCGCCCACATAGCTATAGCGCAGTATAATCCCTGTCACCCCAACACTGCCGCCAGTATCGCCCACATAGCTATAGCGCAGTATAATCTCTGTCACCCCAACACTGCCGCCAGTATCGCCCACATAGCTATAGCGCAGTATAATCTCTATCACCCCAGCACTGCCGCCAGTATCGCCCACATAGCTATAGCGCAGTATAATCCCTGTCACCCCAGCACTGCCGCCAGTATCGCCCACATAGCTATAGCGCAGTATAATCTCTGTGACCCCAGCACTGCCGCCAGTATCGCCCACATAGCTATAGCGCAGTATAATCTCTGTGACCCCAACACCAGCACTGCCGCCAGTATCACCCACATAGCTATAGCGCAGTATAATCTCTGTCACCCCAGCACTGCCGCCAGTATCGCCCACATAGCTATAGCGCAGTATAATCTCTGTGACCCCAGCACTGCCGCCAGTATCGCCCACATAGCTATAGCGCAGTATAATCTCTATCACCCCAACACTGCCGCCAGTATCGCCCACATAGCTATAGCGCAGTATAATCCCTGTCACCCCAGCACTGCCGCCAGTATCGCCCACATAGCTATAGCGCAGTATAATCTCTGTGACCCCAGCACTGCCGCCAGTATCGCCCACATAGCTATAGCGCAGTATAATCTCTGTCACCCCAGCACTGCCGCCAGTATCGCCCACATAGCTATAGCGCAGTATAATCCCTGTCACCCCAGCACTGCCGCCAGTATCGCCCACATAGCTATAGCGCAGTATAATCTCTATCACCCCAACACTGCCGCCAGTATCGCCCACATAGCTATAGCGCAGTATAATCTCTGTCACCCCAACACTGCCGCCAGTATCGCCCACATAGCTATAGCGCAGTATAATCTCTGTCACCCCAACACTGCCGCCAGTATCGCCCACATAGCTATAGCGCAGTATAATCTCTATCACCCCAACACTGCCGCCAGTATCGCCCACATAGCTATAGCGCAGTATAATCCCTGTGACCTCAGCACTGCCGCCAGTATCACCCACATAGCTATAGCGCAGTATAATCTCTGTCACCCCAGCACTGCCGCCAGTATCACCCACATAGCTATAGCGCAGTATAATCTCTGTGACCCCAGCACTGCCGCCAGTATCGCCCACATAGCTATAGCGCAGTATAATCCCTGTCACCCCAACACTGCCGCCAGTATCACCCACATAGCTATAGCGCAGTATAATCTCTGTGACCCCAGCACTGCCGCCAGTATCACCCACATAGCTATAGCGCAGTATAATCTCTGTGACCCCAACACTGCCGCCAGTATCACCCACATAGCTATAGCGCAGTATAATCTCTGTGACCCCAGCACTGCCGCCAGTATCGCCCACATAGCTATAGCGCAGTATAATCTCTATCACCCCAACACTGCCGCCAGTATCGCCCACATAGCTATAGCGCAGTATAATCCCTGTGACCTCAGCACTGCCGCCAGTATCACCCACATAGCTATAGCGCAGTATAATCTCTGTGACCCCAGCACTGCCGCCAGTATCACCCACATAGCTATAGCGCAGTATAATCTCTATCACCCCAGCACTGCCGCCAGTATCGCCCACATAGCTATAGCGCAGTATAATCTCTGTCACCCCAGCACTGCCGCCAGTATCGCCCACATAGCTATAGCGCAGTATAATCTCTGTGACCCCAACACTGCCGCCAGTATCGCCCACATAGCTATAGCGCAGTATAATCTCTGTCACCCCCAGCACTGCCGCCAGTATCACCCACATAGCTATAGCGCAGTATAATCTCTGTCACCCCAGCACTGCCGCCAGTATCGCCCACATAGCTATAGCGCAGTATAATCTCTATCACCCCAGCACTGCCGCCAGTATCGCCCACATAGCTATAGCGCAGTATAATCTCTGTCACCCCAGCACTGCCGCCAGTATCGCCCACATAGCTATAGCGCAGTATAATCTCTATCACCCCAACACTGCCGCCAGTATCGCCCACATAGCTATAGCGCAGTATAATCTCTGTCACCCCAGCACTGCCGCCAGTATCGCCCACATAGCTATAGCGCAGTATAATCTCTGTGACCCCAGCACTGCCGCCAGTATCGCCCACATAGCTATAGCGCAGTATAATCTCTGTGACCCCAACACTGCCGCCAGTATCGCCCACATAGCTATAGCGCAGTATAATCTCTGTCACCCCAACACTGCCGCCAGTATCGCCCACATAGCTATAGCGCAGTATAATCCCTGTGACCCCAGCACTGCCGCCAGTATCGCCCACATAGCTATAGCGCAGTATAATCTCTGTCACCCCAGCACTGCCGCCAGTATCACCCACATAGCTATAGCGCAGTATAATCTCTATCACCCCAACACTGCCGCCAGTATCACCCACATAGCTATAGCGCAGTATAATCTCTGTGACCCCAACACTGCCGCCAGTATCGCCCACATAGCTATAGCGCAGTATAATCTCTGTCACCCCAACACTGCCGCCAGTATCACCCACATAGCTATAGCGCAGTATAATCTCTGTGACCCCAGCACTGCCGCCAGTATCGCCCACATAGCTATAGCGCAGTATAATCTCTGTCACCCCAGCACTGCCGCCAGTATCGCCCACATAGCTATAGCGCAGTATAATCTCTGTGACCCCAACACTGCCGCCAGTATCACCCACATAGCTATAGCGCAGTATAATCTCTATCACCCCAGCACTGCCGCCAGTATCGCCCACATAGCTATAGCGCAGTATAATCTCTGTGACCCCAGCACTGCCGCCAGTATCGCCCACATAGCTATAGCGCAGTATAATCTCTATCACCCCAACACTGCCGCCAGTATCGCCCACATAGCTATAGCGCAGTATAATCTCTGTGACCCCAACACTGCCGCCAGTATCGCCCACATAGCTATAGCGCAGTATAATCTCTATCACCCCAACACTGCCGCCAGTATCGCCCACATAGCTATAGCGCAGTATAATCCCTGTGACCCCAGCACTGCCGCCAGTATCGCCCACATAGCTATAGCGCAGTATAATCTCTGTGACCCCAGCACTGCCGCCAGTATCGCCCACATAGCTATAGCGCAGTATAATCCCTGTGACCCCAGCACTGCCGCCAGTATCGCCCACATAGCTATAGCGCAGTATAATCTCTGTGACCCCAGCACTGCCGCCAGTATCGCCCACATAGCTATAGCGCAGTATAATCTCTGTCACCCCAGCACTGCCGCCAGTATCGCCCACATAGCTATAGCGCAGTATAATCTCTCACCCCAGCACTGCCGCCAGTATCGCCCACATAGCTATAGCGCAGTATAATCTCTGTGACCCCAGCACTGCCGCCAGTATCGCCCACATAGCTATAGCGCAGTATAATCTCTGTGACCCCCAACACCAGCACTGCTTCCTGGGAGGTGTGAAACGTTGGGTCATGTGATCGGCCTTATTGCTGGGAGGTGTGAAACGTTGGGACATGTGATCGGCCTTATTGCTGGGAGGTGTGAAACGTTGGGACATGTGATCGGCCTTATTGCTGGGAGGTGTGAAACGTTGGGACATGTGATCTGCCTTATTGCTGGGAGGTGTGAAACGTTGGGACATGTGATCTGTCTTATTGCTGGGAGGTGTGAAACGTTGGGACATGTGATCGGCCTTATTGCTGGGAGGTGTGAAACGTTGGGACATGTGATCGGCCTTATTGCTGGGAGGTGTGAAACGTTGGGACATGTGATCGGCGTTATTGCTGGGAGGTGTGAAAAGTTGGGACATGTGATCGGCCTTATTGCTGGGAGGTGTGAAAAGTTGGGACATGTGATCGGCCTTATTGCTGGGAGGTGTGAAACGTTGGGACATGTGATCGGCCTTATTGCTGGGAGGTGTGAAACGTTGGGACATGTGATCGGCCTTATTGCTGGGAGGTGTGAAACGTTGGGACATGTGATCGGCCTTATTGCTGGGAGGTGTGAAACGTTGGGACATGTGATCGGCCTTATTGCTGGGAGGTGTGAAACGTTGGGACATGTGATCTGTCTTATTGCTGGGAGGTGTGAAACGTTGGGACATGTGATCGGCCTTATTGCTGGGAGGTGTGAAACGTTGGGACATGTGATCGGCCTTATTGCTGGGAGGTGTGAAACGTTGGGACATGTGATCGGCCTTATTGCTGGGAGGTGTGAAACGTTGGGACATGTGATCGGCCTTATTGCTGGGAGGTGTGAAACGTTGGGACATGTGATCGGCCCTATTGCTGGGAGGTGTGAAACGTTGGGACATGTGATCGGCCTTATTGCTGGGAGGTGTGAAACGTTGGGACATGTGATCTGCCTTATTGCTGGGAGGTGTGAAACGTTGGGACATGTGATCGGCCTTATTGCTGGGAGGTGTGAAACGTTGGGACATGTGATCGGCCTTATTGCTGGGAGGTGTGAAACGTTGGGACATGTGATCGGCCTTATTGCTGGGAGGTGTGAAACGTTGGGACATGTGATCGGCCTTATTGCTGGGAGGTGTGAAACGTTGGGATATGTGATCGGCCTTATTTCTGGGAGGTGTGAAACGTTGGGACATGTGATCGGCCTTATTGCTGGGAGGTGTGAAACGTTGGGACATGTGATCGGCCTTATTGCTGGGAGGTGTGAAACGTTGGGACATGTGATCGGCCTTATTGCTGGGAGGTGTGAAACGTTGGGACATGTGATCGGCCTTATTGCTGGGAGGTGTGAAACGTTGGGACATGTGATCGGCCTTATTGCTGGGAGGTGTGAAACGTTGGGACATGTGATCGGCCTTATTGCTGGGAGGTGTGAAACGTTGGGACATGTGATCGGCCTTATTGCTGGGAGGTGTGAAACGTTGGGACATGTGATCGGCCTTATTGCTGGGAGGTGTGAAACGTTGGGACATGTGATCGGCCTTATTGCTGGGAGGTGTGAAACGTTGGAACATGTGATCTGTCTTATTGCTGGGAGGTGTGAAACGTTGGGACATGTGATCGGCCTTATTGCTGGGAGGTGTGAAACGTTGGGACATGTGATCGGTCTTATTGCTGGGAGGTGTGAAACGTTGGGACATGTGATCGGCCTTATTGCTGGGAGGTGTGAAACGTTGGGACATGTGATCGGCCTTATTGCTGGGAGGTGTGAAACGTTGGGACATGTGATCGGTCTTATTGCTGGGAGGTGTGAAACGTTGGGACATGTGATCGGCCTTATTGCTGGGAGGTGTGAAACGTTGGGACATGTGATCGGCCTTATTGCTGGGAGGTGTGAAACGTTGGGATATGTGATCGGCCTTATTGCTGGGAGGTGTGAAACGTTGGGACATGTGATCGGCCTTATTGCTGGGAGGTGTGAAACGTTGGGACATGTGATCGGCCTCCTTATTGCTGGGAGGTGTGAAACGTTGGGACATGTGATCTGTCTTATTGCTGGGAGGTCTGAAACGTTGGGACATGTGATCGGCCTTATTGCTGGGAGGTGTGAAACGTTGGGACATGTGATCGGCCTTATTGCTGGGAGGTCTGAAACGTTGGGACATGTGATCTGCCTTATTGCTGGGAGGTGTGAAACGTTGGGACATGTGATCTGCCTTATTGCTGGGAGGTGTGAAACGTTGGGACATGTGATCGGCCTTATTGCTGGGAGGTGTGAAACGTTGGGACATGTGATCTGCCTTATTGCTGGGAGGTGTGAAACGTTGGGACATGTGATCGGCCTTATTGCTGGGAGGTGTGAAACGTTGGGACATGTGATCTGCCTTATTGCTGGGAGGTGTGAAACGTTGGGACATGTGATCGGCCTTATTGCTGGGAGGTGTGAAACGTTGGGACATGTGATCGGCCTTATTGCTGGGAGGTGTGAAACGTTGGGATATGTGATCGGCCTTATTGCTGGGAGGTGTGAAACGTTGGGACATGTGATCGGCCTTATTGCTGGGAGGTGTGAAACGTTGGGACATGTGATCGGCCTCCTTATTGCTGGGAGGTGTGAAACGTTGGGACATGTGATCTGTCTTATTGCTGGGAGGTCTGAAACGTTGGGACATGTGATCGGCCTTATTGCTGGGAGGTGTGAAACGTTGGGACATGTGATCTGCCTTATTGCTGGGAGGTGTGAAACGTTGGGACATGTGATCTGTCTTATTGCTGGGAGGTGTGAAACGTTGGGACATGTGATCGGCCTTATTGCTGGGAGGTGTGAAACGTTGGGACATGTGATCGGCCTTATTGCTGGGAGGTGTGAAACGTTGGGACATGTGATCGGCCTTATTGCTGGGAGGTGTGAAACGTTGGGACATGTGATCGGCCTTATTGCTGGGAGGTGTGAAACGTTGGGACATGTGATCTGTCTTATTGCTGGGAGGTGTGAAACGTTAAGACATGTGATCGGCCTTATTGCTGGGAGGTGTGAAACGTTGGGACATGTGATCGGCCTTATTGCTGGGAGGTGTGAAACGTTGGGACATGTGATCTGCCTTATTGCTGGGAGGTGTGAAACGTTGGGACATGTGATCTGCCTTATTGCTGGGAGGTGTGAAACGTTGGGACATGTGATCTGTCTTATTGCTGGGAGGTGTGAAACGTTGGGACATGTGATCTGCCTTATTGCTGGGAGGTGTGAAACGTTGGGACATGTGATCGACCTTATTGCTGGGAGGTGTGAAACGTTGGGACATGTGATCGGCCTTATTGCTGGGAGGTGTGAAACGTTGGGACATGTGATCTGTCTTATTGCTGGGAGGTGTGAAACGTTGGGACATGTGATCTGCCTTATTGCTGGGAGGTGTGAAACGTTGGGACATGTGATCGGCCTTATTGCTGGGAGGTGTGAAACGTTGGGACATGTGATCGGCGTTATTGCTGGGAGGTCTGAAACGTTGGGACATGTGATCGGCCTTATTGCTGGGAGGTGTGAAACGTTGGGACATGTGATCGGCCTTATTGCTGGGAGGTGTGAAACGTTGGGACATGTGATCGGCCTTATTGCTGGGAGGTGTGAACCGTTGAGACATGTGATCGGCCTTATTGCTGGGAGGTGTGAAACGTTGGGACATGTGATCTGTCTTATTGCTGGGAGGTGTGAAACGTTGGGACATGTGATCGGCCTTATTGCTGGGAGGTGTGAAACGTTGGGACATGTGATCGGCCTTATTGCTGGGAGGTCTGAAACGTTGGGACATGTGATCTGCCTTATTGCTGGGAGGTGTGAAACGTTGGGACATGTGATCGGCGTTATTGCTGGGAGGTGTGAAACGTTGGGACATGTGATCGGCCTTATTGCTGGGAGGTCTGAAACGTTGGGACATGTGATCGGCCTTATTGCTGGGAGGTGTGAAACGTTGGGACATGTGATCGGCCTTATTGCTGGGAGGTGTGAAACGTTGTGACATGTGATCGGCCTTATTGCTGGGAGGTGTGAAACGTTGGGACATGTGATCGGCCTTATTGCTGGGAGGTATGAAACGTTGGGACATGTGATCTGTCTTATTGCTGGAAGGTGTGAAACGTTGGGACATGTGATCGGCCTTATTGCTGGGAGGTGTGAAACGTTGTGACATGTGATCTGTCTTATTGCTGGGAGGTCTGAAACGTTGGGACATGTGATCGGCGTTATTGCTGGGAGGTGTGAAACGTTGGGACATGTGATCGGCCTTATTGCTGGGAGGTGTGAAACGTTGGGACATGTGATCGGCCTTATTGCTGGGAGGTGTGAAACGTTGGGACATGTGATCGGCCTTATTGCTGGGAGGTCTGAAACATTGGGACATGTGATCGGCCTTATTGCTGGGAGGTATGAAACGTTGGGACATGTGATCTGCCTTATTGCTGGGAGGTGTGAAACATTGGGACATGTGATCTGTCTTATTGCTGGGAGGTGTGAAACGTTGGGACATGTGATCGGCCTTATTGCTGGGAGGTCTGAAACGTTGGGACATGTGATCGGCCTTATTGCTGGGAGGTGTGAAACGTTGGGACATGTGATCGGCCTTATTGCTGGGAGGTGTGAAACGTTGGGACATGTGATCGGCCTTATTGCTGGGAGGTATGAAACGTTGGGACATGTGATCTGTGTTATTGCTGGGAGGTGTGAAACGTTGGGACATGTGATCTGCCTTATTGCTGGGAGGTCTGAAACGTTGGGACATGTGATCTGCCTTATTGCTGGGAGGTGTGAAACGTTGGGACATGTGATCGGCGTTATTGCTGGGAGGTCTGAAACGTTGGGACATGTGATTGGCCTTATTGCTGGGAGGTATGAAACGTTGGGACATGTGATCGGCCTTATTGCTGGGAGGTGTGAAACGTTGGGATATGTGATCGGCCTTATTGCTGGGAGGTATGAAACGTTGGGACATGTGATCGGCCTTATTGCTGGGAGGTCTGAAACGTTGGGACATGTGATCGGCCTTATTGCTGGGAGGTGTGAAACGTTGGGACATGTGATCGGCCTTATTGCTGGGAGGTGTGAAACGTTGGGACATGTGATCGGCCTTATTGCTGGGAGGTATGAAACGTTGGGACATGTGATCGGCCTTATTGCTGGGAGGTGTGAAACGTTGGGACATGTGATCTGCCTTATTGCTGGGAGGTGTGAAACGTTGGGACATGTGATCTGCCTTATTGCTGGGAGGTGTGAAACGTTGGGACATGTGATCGGCCTTATTGCTGGGAGGTGTGAAACGTTGGGACATGTGATCTGCCTTATTGCTGGGAGGTGTGAAACGTTGGGTCATGTGATCGGCCTTATTGCTGGGAGGTGTGAAACGTTGGGTCATGTGATCGGCCTTATTGCTGGGAGGTGTGAAACGTTGGGACATGTGATCTGCCTCCTTGCTGGGAGGTGTGAAACGTTGGGTCATGTGATCGGCCTTATTGCTGGGAGGTGTGAAACGTTGGGCCATGTGATCGGCCTTATTGCTGGGAGGTGTGAAACGTTGGGACATGTGATCTGCCTTATTGCTGGGAGGTGTGAAACGTTGGGACATGTGATCTGTCTTATTGCTGGGAGGTGTGAAACGTTGGGACATGTGATCGGCCTTATTGCTGGGAGGTCTGAAACGTTGGGACATGTGATCGGCCTTATTGCTGGGAGGTGTGAAACGTTGGGACATGTGATCGGCCTTATTGCTGGGAGGTGTGAAACGTTGGGACATGTGATCGGCGTTATTGCTGGGAGGTGTGAAACGTTGGGACATGTGATCGGCCTTATTGCTGGGAGGTGTGAAACGTTGGGACATGTGATCGGCCTTATTGCTGGGAGGTATGAAACGTTGGGACATGTGATCTGTGTTATTGCTGGGAGGTGTGAAACGTTGGGACATGTGATCTGCCTTATTGCTGGGAGGTCTGAAACGTTGGGACATGTGATCTGCCTTATTGCTGGGAGGTGTGAAACGTTGGGACATGTGATCGGCGTTATTGCTGGGAGGTCTGAAACGTTGGGACATGTGATTGGCCTTATTGCTGGGAGGTATGAAACGTTGGGACATGTGATCGGCCTTATTGCTGGGAGGTGTGAAACGTTGGGATATGTGATCGGCCTTATTGCTGGGAGGTATGAAACGTTGGGACATGTGATCGGCCTTATTGCTGGGAGGTGTGAAACGTTGGGACATGTGATCGGCCTTATTGCTGGGAGGTGTGAAACGTTGGGACATGTGATCGGCCTTATTGCTGGGAGGTGTGAAACGTTGGGACATGTGATCGGCCTTATTGCTGGGAGGTATGAAACGTTGGGACATGTGATCGGCCTTATTGCTGGGAGGTCTGAAACGTTGGGACATGTGATCTGCCTTATTGCTGGGAGGTGTGAAACGTTGGGACATGTGATCGGCCTTATTGCTGGGAGGTGTGAAACGTTGGGACATGTGATCGGCCTTATTGCTGGGAGGTGTGAAACGTTGGGACATGTGATCGGCCTTATTGCTGGGAGGTGTGAAACGTTGGGACATGTGATCGGCCTTATTGCTGGGAGGTGTGAAACGTTGGGACATGTGATCGGCCTTATTGCTGGGAGGTATGAAACGTTGGGACATGTGATCTGCCTTATTGCTGGGAGGTGTGAAACGTTGGGACATGTGATCGGCCTTATTGCTGGGAGGTGTGAAACGTTGGGTCATGTGATCGGCCTTATTGCTGGGAGGTGTGAAACGTTGGGTCATGTGATCGGCCTTATTGCTGGGAGGTGTGAAACGTTGGGACATGTGATCTGCCTCCTTGCTGGGAGGTGTGAAACGTTGGGTCATGTGATCGGCCTTATTGCTGGGAGGTGTGAAACGTTGGGACATGTGATCGGCCTTATTGCTGGGAGGTGTGAAACGTTGGGACATGTGATCGGCCTTATTGCTGGGAGGTGTGAAACGTTGGGACATGTGATCGGCCTTATTGCTGGGAGGTATGAAACGTTGGGACATGTGATCGGCCTTATTGCTGGGAGGTGTGAAACGTTGGGACATGTGATCGGCCTTATTGCTGGGAGGTCTGAAACGTTGGGACATGTGATCTGACTTATTGCTGGGAGGTGTGAAACGTTGGGACATGTGATCTGTCTTATTGCTGGGAGGTGTGAAACGTTGGGACATGTGATCGACCTCCTTGCTGGGAGGTGTGAAACGTTGGGACATGTGATCGGCCTTATTGCTGGGAGGTCTGAAACGTTGGGACATGTGATCGGCCTTATTGCTGGGAGGTGTGAAACGTTGGGACATGTGATCTGCCTTATTGCTGGGAGGTGTGAAACGTTGGGACATGTGATCTGTCTTATTGCTGGGAGGTGTGAAACGTTGGGACATGTGATCTGTCTTATTGCTGGGAGGTGTGAAACGTTGGGACATGTGATCGGCCTTATTGCTGGGAGGTGTGAAACGTTGGGACATGTGATCTGTCTTATTGCTGGGAGGTGTGAAACGTTGGGACATGTGATCGGCCTTATTGCTGGGAGGTGTGAAACGTTGGGACATGTGATCGGCCTTATTGCTGGGAGGTGTGAAACGTTGGGACATGTGATCGGCCTCCTTGCTGGGAGGTGTGAAACGTTGGGACATGTGATCGGCCTTATTGCTGGGAGGTGTGAAACGTTGGGACATGTGATCTGTCTTATTGCTGGGAGGTGTGAAACGTTGGGACATGTGATCGGCCTTATTGCTGGGAGGTGTGAAACGTTGGGACATGTGATCGGCCTTATTGCTGGGAGGTGTGAAACGTTGGGACATGTGATCGGCCTCCTTGCTGGGAGGTGTGAAACGTTGGGACATGTGATCGGCCTTATTGCTGGGAGGTGTGAAACGTTGGGACATGTGATCGGCCTTATTGCTGGGAGGTGTGAAACGTTGGGACATGTGATCGGCCTTATTGCTGGGAGGTATGAAACGTTGGGACATGTGATCGGCCTTATTGCTGGGAGGTGTGAAACGTTGGGACATGTGATCTGTCTTATTGCTGGGAGGTGTGAAACGTTGGGACATGTGATCGGCCTCCTTGCTGGGAGGTGTGAAACGTTGGGACATGTGATCGGCCTTATTGCTGGGAGGTGTGAAACGTTGGGACATGTGATCGGCCTTATTGCTGGGAGGTGTGAAACGTTGGGACATGTGATCGGCCTTATTGCTGGGAGGTGTGAAACGTTGGGACATGTGATCGGCCTTATTGCTGGGAGGTATGAAACGTTGGGACATGTGATCGGCCTTATTGCTGGGAGGTGTGAAACGTTGGGACATGTGATCGGCCTTATTGCTGGGAGGTCTGAAACGTTGGGACATGTGATCTGACTTATTGCTGGGAGGTGTGAAACGTTGGGACATGTGATCTGTCTTATTGCTGGGAGGTGTGAAACGTTGGGACATGTGATCGGCCTTATTGCTGGGAGGTGTGAAACGTTGGGACATGTGATCGACCTCCTTGCTGGGAGGTGTGAAACGTTGGGACATGTGATCGGCCTTATTGCTGGGAGGTCTGAAACGTTGGGACATGTGATCGGCCTTATTGCTGGGAGGTGTGAAACGTTGGGACATGTGATCGGCCTTATTGCTGGGAGGTGTGAAACGTTGGGACATGTGATCGGCCTTATTGCTGGGAGGTGTGAAACGTTGGGGCATGTGATCTGTCTTATTGCTGGGAGGTGTGAAACGTTGGGACATGTGATCGACCTCCTTGCTGGGAGGTGTGAAACGTTGGGACATGTGATCGGCCTTATTGCTGGGAGGTCTGAAACGTTGGGACATGTGATCGGCCTTATTGCTGGGAGGTGTGAAACGTTGGGACATGTGATCTGCCTTATTGCTGGGAGGTGTGAAACGTTGGGACATGTGTTCTGTCTTATTGCTGGGAGGTGTGAAACGTTGGGCCATGTGATCGGCCTTATTGCTGGGAGGTCTGAAACGTTGGGACATGTGATCGGCCTTATTGCTGGGAGGTGTGAAACGTTGGGACATGTGATCGGCCTTATTGCTGGGAGGTGTGAAACGTTGGGACATGTGATCTGCCTCCTTATTGCTGGGAGGTGTGAAACGTTGGGACATGTGATCGGCGTTATTGCTGGGAGGTGTGAAACGTTGGGACATGTGATCGGCCTTATTGCTGGGAGGTGTGAAACGTTGGGACATGTGATCGGCCTTATTGCTGGGAGGTGTGAAACGTTGGGACATGTGATCGGCCTTATTGCTGGGAGGTGTGAAACGTTGGGACATGTGATCGGCCTTATTGCTGGGAGGTGTGAAACGTTGGGACATGTGATCGGCCTTATTGCTGGGAGGTGTGAAACGTTGGGACATGTGATCTGTCTTATTGCTGGGAGGTGTGAAACGTTGGGACATGTGATCGGCCTTATTGCTGGGAGGTGTGAAACGTTGGGACATGTGATCGGCCTTATTGCTGGGAGGTGTGAAACGTTGGGACATGTGATCGGCCTTATTGCTGGGAGGTGTGAAACGTTGGGACATGTGATCTGTCTTATTGCTGGGAGGTGTGAAACGTTGGGACATGTGATCGGCCTCCTTGCTGGGAGGTGTGAAACGTTGGGACATGTGATCGGCCTTATTGCTGGGAGGTCTGAAACGTTGGGACATGTGATCGGCCTTATTGCTGGGAGGTGTGAAACGTTGGGACATGTGATCTGTCTTATTGCTGGGAGGTGTGAAACGTTGGGACATGTGATCGGCCTCCTTGCTGGGAGGTGTGAAACGTTGGGACATGTGATCTGTCTTATTGCTGGGAGGTGTGAAACGTTGGGACATGTGATCGGCCTTATTGCTGGGAGGTGTGAAACGTTGGGACATGTGATCGGCCTTATTGCTGGGAGGTGTGAAACGTTGGGACATGTGATCGGCCTTATTGCTGGGAGGTCTGAAACGTTGGGACATGTGATTGGCCTTATTGCTGGGAGGTGTGAAACGTTGGGACATGTGATCGGCCTTATTGCTGGGAGGTGTGAAACGTTGGGACATGTGATCGGCCTTATTGCTGGGAGGTGTGAAACGTTGGGACATGTGATCGGCCTTATTGTTGGGAGGTGTGAAACGTTGGGACATGTTTTCTGCCTTATTGCTGGGAGGTGTGAAACGTTGGGACATGTGATCTGTCTTATTGCTGGGAGGTGTGAAACGTTGGGACATGTTTTCTGCCTTATTGCTGGGAGGTGTGAAACGTTGGGACATGTGATCGGCCTTATTGCTGGGAGGTGTGAAACGTTGGGACATGTGATCGGCCTTATTGCTGGGAGGTGTGAAACGTTGGGACATGTGATCGGCCTTATTGCTGGGAGGTGTGAAACGTTGGGACATGTGATCGGCCTTATTGCTGGGAGTGTGAAACGTTGGGACATGTGATCTGCCTTATTGCTGGGAGGTGTGAAACGTTGGGTCATGTGATCTGCCTTATTGCTGGGAGTGTGAAACGTTGGGACATGTGATCGGCCTTATTGCTGGGAGGTCTGAAACGTTGGGTCATGTGATCGGCCTTATTGCTGGGAGGTCTGAAACGTTGGGTCATGTGATCGGCCTTATTGCTGGGAGGTGTGAAACGTTGGGACATGTGATCTGCCTTATTGCTGGGAGGTGTGAAACGTTGGGACATGTGATCGGCCTTATTGCTGGGAGGTGTGAAACGTTGGGACATGTGATCGGCCTTATTGCTGGGAGGTGTGAAACGTTGGGACATGTGATCTGCCTTATTGCTGGGAGGTGTGAAACGTTGGGACATGTGATCTGTCTTATTGCTGGGAGGTGTGAAACGTTGGGACATGTGATCTGTCTTATTGCTGGGAGGTCTGAAACGTTGGGACATGTGATCGGCCTTATTGCTGGGAGGTGTGAAACGTTGGGACATGTGATCTGTCTTATTGCTGGGAGGTGTGAAACGTTGGGACATGTGATCGGCCTTATTGCTGGGAGGTGTGAAACGTTGGGACATGTGATCGGCCTTATTGCTGGGAGGTGTGAAACGTTGGGACATGTGATCGGCCTTATTGCTGGGAGGTGTGAAACGTTGGGACATGTGATCTGCCTTATTGCTGGGAGGTGTGAAACGTTGGGACATGTGATCTGTCTTATTGCTGGGAGGTGTGAAACGTTGGGACATGTGATCTGTCTTATTGCTGGGAGGTGTGAAACGTTGGGACATGTGATCGGCCTTATTGCTGGGAGGTGTGAAACGTTGGGACATGTGATCGGCCTTATTGCTGGGAGGTGTGAAACGTTGGGACATGTGATCGGCCTTATTGCTGGGAGGTGTGAAACGTTGGGACATGTGATCTGCCTTATTGCTGGGAGGTGTGAAACATTGGGACATGTGATCTGTCTTATTGCTGGGAGGTGTGAAACGTTGGGACATGTGATCTGCCTTATTGCTGGGAGGTGTGAAACGTTGGGACATGTGATCGGCCTTATTGCTGGGAGTGTGAAACGTTGGGACATGTGATCGGCCTTATTGCTGGGAGTGTGAAACGTTGGGACATGTGATCTGCCTTATTGCTGGGAGGTGTGAAACGTTGGGACATGTGATCGGCCTTATTGCTGGGAGGTGTGAAACGTTGGGACATGTGATCTGTCTTATTGCTGGGAGGTGTGAAACATTGGGACATGTGATCGGCCTCCTTGCTGGGAGGTGTGAAACGTTGGGACATGTGATCGGCCTTATTGCTGGGAGGTGTGAAATGTTGGGACATGTGATCGGCCTTATTGCTGGGAGGTATGAAACGTTGGGACATGTGATCGGCCTTATTGCTGGGAGGTGTGAAACGTTGGGGCATGTGATCTGTCTTATTGCTGGGAGGTGTGAAACGTTGGGGCATGTGATCTGTCTTATTGCTGGGAGGTATGAAACGTTGGGACATGTGATCGGCCTTATTGCTGGGAGGTGTGAAACGTTGGGGCATGTGATCTGTCTTATTGCTGGGAGGTGTGAAACGTTGGGACATGTGATCTGTCTTATTGCTGGGAGGTGTGAAACGTTGGGACATGTGATCTGTCTTATTGCTGGGAGGTGTGAAACGTTGGGACATGTGATCTGTCTTATTGCTGGGAGGTGTGAAACGTTGGGACATGTGATCGGCCTCCTTGCTGGGAGGTGTGAAACGTTGGGACATGTGATCTGTCTTATTGCTGGGAGGTGTGAAACGTTGGGACATGTGATCGGCCTTATTGCTGGGAGGTGTGAAACGTTGGGACATGTGATCGGCCTTATTGCTGGGAGGTGTGAAACGTTGGGACATGTGATCGGCCTTATTGCTGGGAGGTGTGAAACGTTGGGACATGTGATCTGCCTTATTGCTGGGAGGTGTGAAACGTTGGGACATGTGATCGGCCTCCTTATTGCTGGGAGGTATGAAACGTTGGGACATGTGATCGGCCTTATTGCTGGGAGGTGTGAAACGTTGGGACATGTGATCTGCCTTATTGCTGGGAGGTGTGAAACGTTGGGACATGTGATCGGCCTTATTGCTGGGAGGTATGAAACGTTGGGACATGTGATCGGCCTTATTGCTGGGAGGTGTGAAACGTTGGGACATGTGATCTGTCTTATTGCTGGGAGGTGTGAAACGTTGGGACATGTGATCGGCCTTATTGCTGGGAGGTGTGAAACGTTGGGACATGTGATCGGCCTTATTGCTGGGAGGTGTGAAACGTTGGGACATGTGATCGGCCTTATTGCTGGGAGGTGTGAAACGTTGGGACATGTGATCGGCCTTATTGCTGGGAGGTGTGAAACGTTGGGGCATGTGATCTGTCTTATTGCTGGGAGGTGTGAAACGTTGGGACATGTGATCGGCCTTATTGCTGGGAGGTGTGAAACGTTGGGACATGTGATCGGCCTTATTGCTGGGAGGTGTGAAACGTTGGGACATGTGATCGGCCTTATTGCTGGGAGGTATGAAACGTTGGGACATGTGATCGGCCTTATTGCTGGGAGGTCTGAAACGTTGGGACATGTGATCGGCCTTATTGCTGGGAGGTGTGAAACGTTGGGACATGTGATCTGTCTTATTGCTTGGAGGTGTGAAACGTTGGGACATGTGATCGGCCTTATTGCTGGGAGGTGTGAAACGTTGGGACATGTGATCGGCCTTATTGCTGGGAGGTGTGAAACGTTGGGATATGTGATCGGCCTTATTGCTGGGAGGTGTGAAACGTTGGGACATGTGATCGGCCTTATTGCTGGGAGGTGTGAAACGTTGGGGCATGTGATCTGTCTTATTGCTGGGAGGTGTAAAACGTTGGGACATGTGATCTGTCTTATTGCTGGGAGGTGTGAAACGTTGGGACATGTGATCGGCCTTATTGCTGGGAGGTGTGAAACGTTGGGACATGTGATCGGCCTTATTGCTGGGAGGTGTGAAACGTTGGGACATGTGATCTGTCTTATTGCTGGGAGGTGTGAAACGTTGGGACATGTGATCGGCCTTATTGCTGGGAGGTGTGAAACGTTGGGACATGTGATCGGCCTTATTGCTGGGAGGTGTGAAACGTTGGGATATGTGATCGGCCTTATTGCTGGGAGGTATGAAACGTTGGGACATGTGATCGGCCTTATTGCTGGGAGGTGTGAAACGTTGGGACATGTGATCTGTCTTATTGCTGGGAGGTGTGAAACGTTGGGACATGTGATCGGCCTTATTGCTGGGAGGTGTGAAACGTTGGGACATGTGATCTGTCTTATTGCTGGGAGGTGTGAAACGTTGGGACATGTGATCGGCCTTATTGCTGGGAGGTGTGAAACGTTGGGACATGTGATCGGCCTTATTGCTGGGAGGTGTGAAACGTTGGGACATGTGATCGGCCTTATTGCTGGGAGGTCTGAAACGTTGGGACATGTGATCTGCCTTATTGCTGGGAGGTGTGAAACGTTGGGACATGTGATCTGCCTTATTGCTGGGAGGTGTGAAACGTTGGGACATGTGATCGGCCTTATTGCTGGGAGGTGTGAAACGTTGGGACATGTGATCGGCCTTATTGCTGGGAGGTGTGAAACGTTGGGACATGTGATCGGCCTTATTGCTGGGAGGTGTGAAACGTTGGGATATGTGATCGGCCTTATTGCTGGGAGGTGTGAAACGTTGGGACATGTGATCGGCCTTATTGCTGGGAGGTGTGAAACGTTGGGACATGTGATCGGCCTTATTGCTGGGAGGTGTGAAACGTTGGGACATGTGATCTACCTTATTGCTGGGAGGTGTGAAACGTTGGGACATGTGATCTGTCTTATTGCTGGGAGGTCTGAAACGTTGGGACATGTGATCGGCCTTATTGCTGGGAGGTGTGAAACGTTGGGACATGTGATCTGCCTTATTGCTGGGAGGTGTGAAACGTTGGGACATGTGATCTGTCTTATTGCTGGGAGGTGTGAAACGTTGGGACATGTGATCTGCCTTATTGCTGGGAGGTGTGAAACGTTGGGACATGTGATCGGCCTTATTGCTGGGAGGTGTGAAACGTTGGGACATGTGATCGGCCTTATTGCTGGGAGGTGTGAAACGTTGGGACATGTGATCTGTCTTATTGCTGGGAGGTGTGAAACGTTGGGACATGTGATCTGCCTTATTGCTGGGAGGTGTGAAACGTTGGGACATGTGATCGGCCTTATTGCTGGGAGGTGTGAAACGTTGGGACATGTGATCGGCCTTATTGCTGGGAGGTGTGAAACGTTGGGACATGTGATCTGTCTTATTGCTGGGAGGTGTGAAACGTTGGGACATGTGATCTGTCTTATTGCTGGGAGGTGTGAAACGTTGGGACATGTGATCGGCGTTATTGCTGGGAGGTCTGAAACGTTGGGACATGTGATCGGCCTTATTGCTGGGAGGTGTGAAACGTTGGGACATGTGATCGGCCTTATTGCTGGGAGGTGTGAAACGTTGGGACATGTGATCTGTCTTATTGCTGGGAGGTGTGAAACGTTGGGACATGTGATCGGCCTTATTGCTGGGAGGTGTGAAACGTTGGGACATGTGATCTGTCTTATTGCTGGGAGGTGTGAAACGTTGGGACATGTGATCGGCCTTATTGCTGGGAGGTGTGAAACGTTGGGACATGTGATCGGCCTTATTGCTGGGAGGTGTGAAACGTTGGGACATGTGATCGGCCTTATTGCTGGGAGGTGTGAAACGTTGGGACATGTGATCTGTCTTATTGCTGGGAGGTGTGAAACGTTGGGACATGTGATCGGCCTTATTGCTGGGAGGTCTGAAACGTTGGGACATGTGATCTGCCTTATTGCTGGGAGGTGTGAAACGTTGGGACATGTGATCGGCGTTATTGCTGGGAGGTGTGAAACGTTGGGACATGTGATCGGCCTTATTGCTGGGAGGTCTGAAACGTTGGGACATGTGATCGGCCTTATTGCTGGGAGGTGTGAAACGTTGGGACATGTGATCGGCCTTATTGCTGGGAGGTGTGAAACGTTGTGACATGTGATCGGCCTTATTGCTGGGAGGTGTGAAACGTTGGGACATGTGATCGGTCTTATTGCTGGGAGGTGTGAAACGTTGGGCCATGTGATCGGCCTTATTGCTGGGAGGTGTGAAACGTTGGGGCATGTGATCTGTCTTATTGCTGGGAGGTGTGAAACGTTGGGCCATGTGATCG
The DNA here is from genome assembly GCA_027917425.1 of Gastrophryne carolinensis. Classification (NCBI taxonomy): domain Eukaryota; kingdom Metazoa; phylum Chordata; class Amphibia; order Anura; family Microhylidae; genus Gastrophryne; species Gastrophryne carolinensis. Next base: position 1,104,498 of record CM051241.1, read on the forward strand.
GCCTTATTGCTGGGAGGTGTGAAACGTTGGGACATGTGATCGGCCTTATTGCTGGGAGGTGTGAAACGTTGGGACATGTGATCTGCCTTATTGCTGGGAGGTGTGAAACGTTGGGACATGTGATCGGCCTTATTGCTGGGAGGTGTGAAACGTTGGACCATGTGATCGGCCTTATTGCTGGGAGGTGTGAAACGTTGGGACATGTGATCTGCCTTATTGCTGGGAGGTGTGAAACGTTGGGACATGTGATCGGCCTTATTGCTGGGAGGTGTGAAACGTTGGGACATGTGATCGGCCTTATTGCTGGGAGGTGTGAAACGTTGGGACATGTGATCGGCCTTATTGCTGGGAGGTGTGAAACGTTGGGACATGTGATCGGCCTTATTGCTGGGAGGTGTGAAACGTTGGGACATGTGATCGGCCTTATTGCTGGGAGGTGTGAAACGTTGGGACATGTGATCGGCCTTATTGCTGGGAGGTCTGAAACGTTGGGACATGTGATCTGACTTATTGCTGGGAGGTGTGAAACGTTGGGACATGTGATCTGTCTTATTGCTGGGAGGTGTGAAACGTTGGGACATGTGATCTGCCTTATTGCTGGGAGGTGTGAAACGTTGGGACATGTGATCTGACTTATTGCTGGGAGGTGTGAAACGTTGGGACATGTGATCTGCCTTATTGCTGGGAGGTGTGAAACGTTGGGACATGTGATCGGCCTTATTGCTGGGAGGTGTGAAACGTTGGGACATGTGATCGGCCTTATTGCTGGGAGGTGTGAAACGTTGGGACATGTGATCTGACTTATTGCTGGGAGGTGTGAAACGTTGGGACATGTGATCTGCCTTATTGCTGGGAGGTGTGAAACGTTGGGACATGTGATCGGCCTTATTGCTGGGAGGTGTGAAACGTTGGGACATGTGATCGGCCTTATTGCTGGGAGGTGTGAAACGTTGGGACATGTGATCTGCCTTATTGCTGGGAGGTGTGAAACGTTGGGACATGTGATCTGCGTTATTGCTGGGAGGTGTGAAACGTTGGGACATGTGATCGGCCTTATTGCTGGGAGGTGTGAAACGTTGGGACATGTGATCGGCCTTATTGCTGGGAGGTGTGAAACGTTGGGACATGTGATCGGCCTTATTGCTGGGAGGTGTGAAACGTTGGGATATGTGATCGGCCTTATTGCTGGGAGGTATGAAACGTTGGGACATGTGATCGGCCTTATTGCTGGGAGGTGTGAAACGTTGGGACATGTGATCGGCCTTATTGCTGGGAGGTGTGAAACGTTGGGACATGTGATCGGCGTTATTGCTGGGAGGTCTGAAACGTTGGGACATGTGATTGGCCTTATTGCTGGGAGGTATGAAACGTTGGGACATGTGATCGGCCTTATTGCTGGGAGGTGTGAAACGTTGGGACATGTGATCGGCCTTATTGCTGGGAGGTATGAAACGTTGGGACATGTGATCGGCCTTATTGCTGGGAAGTCTGAAACGTTGGGACATGTGATCGGCCTTATTGCTGGGAGGTGTGAAACGTTGGGACATGTGATCGGCCTTATTGCTGGGAGGTGTGAAACGTTGGGACATGTGATCGGCCTTATTGCTGGGAGGTATGAAACGTTGGGACATGTGATCGGCCTTATTGCTGGGAGGTCTGAAACGTTGGGACATGTGATCGGCCTTATTGCTGGGAGGTGTGAAACGTTGGGACATGTGATCGGCCTTATTGCTGGGAGGTGTGAAACGTTGGGACATGTGATCTGCCTTATTGCTGGGAGGTGTGAAACGTTGGGACATGTGATCTGCCTTATTGCTGGGAGGTGTGAAACGTTGGGACATGTGATCTGCCTTATTGCTGGGAGGTGTGAAACGTTGGGACATGTGATCGGCCTTATTGCTGGGAGGTGTGAAACGTTGGGACATGTGATCGGCCTTATTGCTGGGAGGTGTGAAACGTTGGGACATGTGATCTGCCTTATTGCTGGGAGGTGTGAAACGTTGGGACATGTGATCGGCCTTATTGCTGGGAGGTGTGAAACGTTGGGACATGTGATCGGCCTTATTGCTGGGAGGTATGAAACGTTGGGACATGTGATCTGCCTTATTGCTGGGAGGTGTGAAACGTTGGGACATGTGATGGGCCTTATTGCTGGGAGGTGTGAAACGTTGGGACATGTGATCGGCCTTATTGCTGGGAGGTATGAAACGTTGGGACATGTGATCGGCCTTATTGCTGGGAGGTGTGAAACGTTGGGACATGTGATCTGTCTTATTGCTGGGAGGTGTGAAACGTTGGGACATGTGATCGGCCTTATTGCTGGGAGGTGTGAAACGTTGGGACATGTGATCGGCCTTATTGCTGGGAGGTCTGAAACGTTGGGACATGTGATCTGACTTATTGCTGGGAGGTGTGAAACGTTGGGACATGTGATCTGTCTTATTGCTGGGAGGTGTTAAACGTTGGGACATGTGATCGACCTCCTTGCTGGGAGGTGTGAAACGTTGGGACATGTGATCGGCCTTATTGCTGGGAGGTCTGAAACGTTGGGACATGTGATCGGCCTTATTGCTGGGAGGTGTGAAACGTTGGGACATGTGATCTGCCTTATTGCTGGGAGGTGTGAAACGTTGGGACATGTGATCTGTCTTATTGCTGGGAGGTGTGAAACGTTGGGACATGTGATCTGTCTTATTGCTGGGAGGTGTGAAACGTTGGGACATGTGATCTGTCTTATTGCTGGGAGGTGTGAAACGTTGGGACATGTGATCGGCCTTATTGCTGGGAGGTGTGAAACGTTGGGACATGTGATCTGTCTTATTGCTGGGAGGTCTGAAACGTTGGGACATGTGATCGGCCTTATTGCTGGGAGGTGTGAAACGTTGGGACATGTGATCTGTCTTATTGCTGGGAGGTGTGAAACGTTGGGACATGTGATCGGCCTTATTGCTGGGAGGTCTGAAACGTTGGGACATGTGATCGGCCTTATTGCTGGGAGGTGTGAAACGTTGGGACATGTAATCTGTTTTATTGCTGGGAGGTGTGAAACGTTGGGACATGTAATCTGTCTTATTGCTGGGAGGTCTGAAACGTTGGGACATGTGATCGGCCTCCTTGCTGGGAGGTGTGAAACGTTGGGACATGTGATCGGCCTTATTGCTGGGAGGTCTGAAACGTTGGGACATGTGATCGGCCTTATTGCTGGGAGGTGTGAAACGTTGGGACATGTGATCGGCCTTATTGCTGGGAGGTGTGAAACGTTGGGACATGTGATCGGCCTTATTGCTGGGAGGTGTGAAACGTTGGGACATGTGATCGGCCTTATTGCTGGGAGGTCTGAAACGTTGGGACATGTGATCGGCCTTATTGCTGGGAGGTGTGAAACGTTGGGACATGTGATCTGTCTTATTGCTGGGAGGTGTGAAACGTTGGGACATGTGATCGGCCTCCTTGCTGGGAGGTGTGAAACGTTGGGACATGTGATCGGCCTTATTGCTGGGAGGTCTGAAACGTTGGGACATGTGATCGGCCTTATTGCTGGGAGGTGTGAAACGTTGGGACATGTGATCGGCCTCCTTGCTGGGAGGTGTGAAACGTTGGGACATGTGATCGGCCTTATTGCTGGGAGGTCTGAAACGTTGGGACATGTGATCGGCCTTATTGCTGGGAGGTGTGAAACGTTGGGACATGTGATCGGCCTTATTGCTGGGAGGTGTGAAACGTTGGGACATGTTTTCTGCCTTATTGCTGGGAGGTGTGAAACGTTGGGACATGTGATCGGCCTTATTGCTGGGAGGTGTGAGACGTTGGGACATGTGATCGGCCTTATTGCTGGGAGGTGTGAAACGTTGGGACATGTGATCGGCCTTATTGCTGGGAGGTGTGAAACGTTGGGTCATGTGATCTGCCTCCTTGCTGGGAGGTGTGAAACGTTGGGACATGTGATCGGCCTTATTGCTGGGAGGTGTGAAACGTTGGGGCATGTGATCTGTCTTATTGCTGGGAGGTGTGAAACGTTGGGACATGTGATCTGCCTTATTGCTGGGAGGTGTGAAACGTTGGGACATGTGATGGGCCTTATTGCTGGGAGGTCTGAAACGTTGGGACATGTGATCGGCCTTATTGCTGGGAGGTGTGAAACGTTGGGACATGTGATCGGCCTTATTACTGGGAGGTGTGAAACGTTGGGACATGTGATCGGCCTTATTGCTGGGAGGTGTGAAACGTTGGGACATGTGATCGGCCTTATTGCTGGGAGGTGTGAAACGTTGGGACATGTGATCTGCCTTATTGCTGGGAGGTGTGAAACGTTGGGACATGTGATCTGCCTTATTGCTGGGAGGTGTGAAACGTTGGGACATGTGATCTGCCTTATTGCTGGGAGGTGTGAAACGTTGGGACATGTGATCGGCCTTATTGCTGGGAGGTATGAAACGTTGGGACATGTGATCGGCCTTATTGCTGGGAGGTCTGAAACGTTGGGACATGTGATCGGCCTTATTGCTGGGAGGTGTGAAACGTTGGGACATGTGATCGGCCTTATTGCTGGGAGGTGTGAAACGTTGGGACATGTGATCTGCCTTATTGCTGGGAGGTGTGAAACGTTGGGACATGTGATCTGCCTTATTGCTGGGAGGTGTGAAACGTTGGGACATGTGATCTGTCTTATTGCTTGGAGGTGTGAAACGTTGGGACATGTGATCGGCCTTATTGCTGGGAGGTGTGAAACGTTGGGACATGTGATCGGCCTTATTGCTGGGAGGTGTGAAACGTTGGGACATGTGATCTGCCTTATTGCTGGGAGGTGTGAAACGTTGGGACATGTGATCGGCCTTATTGCTGGGAGGTGTGAAACGTTGGGACATGTGATCGGCCTTATTGCTGGGAGGTGTGAAACGTTGGGACATGTGATCGGCCTTATTGCTGGGAGGTCTGAAACGTTGGGACATGTGATCTGACTTATTGCTGGGAGGTGTGAAACGTTGGGACATGTGATCTGTCTTATTGCTGGGAGGTGTTAAACGTTGGGACATGTGATCGACCTCCTTGCTGGGAGGTGTGAAACGTTGGGACATGTGATCGGCCTTATTGCTGGGAGGTCTGAAACGTTGGGACATGTGATCGGCCTTATTGCTGGGAGGTGTGAAACGTTGGGACATGTGATCTGCCTTATTGCTGGGAGGTGTGAAACGTTGGGACATGTGATCTGTCTTATTGCTGGGAGGTGTGAAACGTTGGGACATGTGATCTGTGTTATTGCTGGGAGGTGTGAAACGTTGGGACATGTGATCTGTCTTATTGCTGGGAGGTGTGAAACGTTGGGACATGTGATCGGCCTTATTGCTGGGAGGTCTGAAACGTTGGGACATGTGATCGGCCTTATTGCTGGGAGGTGTGAAACGTTGGGACATGTGATCGGCCTTATTGCTGGGAGGTGTGAAACGTTGGGACATGTAATCTGTCTTATTGCTGGGAGGTGTGAAACGTTGGGACATGTGATCGGCCTTATTGCTGGGAGGTGTGAAACGTTGGGACATGTGATCGGCCTTATTGCTGGGAGGTGTGAAACGTTGGGACATGTGATCGGCCTTATTGCTGGGAGGTCTGAAACGTTGGGACATGTGATCGGCCTTATTGCTGGGAGGTGTGAAACGTTGGGACATGTGATCGGCCTTATTGCTGGGAGGTGTGAAACGTTGGGACATGTGATCGGCCTTATTGCTGGGAGGTGTGAAACGTTGGGACATGTGATCGGCCTTATTGCTGGGAGGTCTGAAACGTTGGGACATGTGATCGGCCTTATTGCTGGGAGGTGTGAAACGTTGGGACATGTGATCTGTCTTATTGCTGGGAGGTGTGAAACGTTGGGACATGTGATCGGCCTCCTTGCTGGGAGGTGTGAAACGTTGGGACATGTGATCGGCCTTATTGCTGGGAGGTCTGAAACGTTGGGACATGTGATCGGCCTTATTGCTGGGAGGTGTGAAACGTTGGGACATGTGATCGGCCTTATTGCTGGGAGGTGTGAAACGTTGGGACATGTTTTCTGCCTTATTGCTGGGAGGTGTGAAACGTTGGGACATGTGATCGGCCTTATTGCTGGGAGTGTGAAACGTTGGGACATGTGATCTGCCTTATTGCTGGGAGGTGTGAAACGTTGGGTCATGTGATCTGCCTCCTTGCTGGGAGGTGTGAAACGTTGGGACATGTGATCGGCCTTATTGCTGGGAGGTGTGAAACGTTGGGGCATGTGATCTGTCTTATTGCTGGGAGGTGTGAAACGTTGGGACATGTGATCTGCCTTATTGCTGGGAGGTGTGAAACGTTGGGACATGTGATCGGCCTTATTGCTGGGAGGTGTGAAACGTTGGGACATGTGGTCGGCCTTATTGCTGGGAGGTGTGAAACGTTGGGACATGTGATCGGCCTTATTGCTGGGAGGTGTGAAACGTTGGGACATGTGATCTGTCTTATTGCTGGGAGGTGTGAAACGTTGGGACATGTGATCTGTCTTATTGCTGGGAGGTGTGAAACGTTGGGACATGTGATGGGCCTTATTGCTGGGAGGTCTGAAACGTTGGGACATGTGATCGGCCTTATTGCTGGGAGGTGTGAAACGTTGGGACATGTGATCGGCCTTATTACTGGGAGGTGTGAAACGTTGGGACATGTGATCGGCCTTATTGCTGGGAGGTGTGAAACGTTGGGACATGTGATCGGCCTTATTGCTGGGAGGTGTGAAACGTTGGGACATGTGATCGGCCTTATTGCTGGGAGGTGTGAAACGTTGGGACATGTGATCTGCCTTATTGCTGGGAGGTGTGAAACGTTGGGACATGTGATCGGCCTTATTGCTGGGAGGTGTGAAACGTTGGGACATGTGATCTGCCTTATTGCTGGGAGGTGTGAAACGTTGGGACATGTGATCGGCCTTATTGCTGGGAGGTATGAAACGTTGGGACATGTGATCGGCCTTATTGCTGGGAGGTCTGAAACGTTGGGACATGTGATCGGCCTTATTGCTGGGAGGTGTGAAACGTTGGGACATGTGATCTGTCTTATTGCTGGGAGGTGTGAAACGTTGGGACATGTGATCGGCCTTATTGCTGGGAGGTGTGAAACGTTGGGACATGTGATCTGCCTTATTGCTGGGAGGTATGAAACGTTGGGACATGTGATCGGCCTTATTGCTGGGAGGTGTGAAACGTTGGGACATGTGATCGGCCTTATTGCTGGGAGGTGTGAAACGTTGGGACATGTGATCTGTCTTATTGCTGGGAGGTGTGAAACGTTGGGATATGTGATCGGCCTTATTGCTGGGAGGTGTGAAACGTTGGGGCATGTGATCGGCCTTATTGCTGGGAGGTGTGAAACGTTGGGGCATGTGATCGGCCTTATTGCTGGGAGGTGTGAAACGTTGGGGCATGTGATCGGCCTTATTGCTGGGAGGTGTGAAACGTTGGGACATGTGATCGGCCTTATTGCTGGGAGGTGTGAAACGTTGGGATATGTGATCGGCCTTATTGCTGGGAGGTGTGAAACGTTGGGATATGTGATCGGCCTTATTGCTGGGAGGTGTGAAACGTTGGGACATGTGAACTGCCTCCTTGCTGGGAGGTGTGAAACGTTGGGACATGTGATCGGCCTTATTGCTGGGAGGTGTGAAACGTTGGGACATGTGATCGGCCTTATTGCTGGGAGGTGTGAAACGTTGGGGCATGTGATCTGTCTTATTGCTGGGAGGTGTGAAACGTTGGGACATGTGATCGGCCTTATTGCTGGGAGGTGTGAAACGTTGGGACATGTGATCTGCCTTATTGCTGGGAGGTGTGAAACGTTGGGACATGTGATCGGCCTTATTGCTGGGAGGTATGAAACGTTGGGACATGTGATCGGCCTTATTGCTGGGAGGTCTGAAACGTTGGGACATGTGATCGGCCTTATTGCTGGGAGGTGTGAAACGTTGGGACATGTGATCTGTCTTATTGCTGGGAGGTGTGAAACGTTGGGACATGTGATCGGCCTTATTGCTGGGAGGTGTGAAACGTTGGGACATGTGATCGGCCTTATTGCTGGGAGGTGTGAAACGTTGGGATATGTGATCGGCCTTATTGCTGGGAGGTGTGAAACGTTGGGGCATGTGATCGGCCTTATTGCTGGGAGGTGTGAAACGTTGGGACATGTGATCGGCCTTATTGCTGGGAGGTGTGAAACGTTGGGACATGTGATCGGCGTTATTGCTGGGAGGTGTGAAACGTTGGGACATGTGATCGGCCTTATTGCTGGGAGGTGTGAAACGTTGGGATATGTGATCGGCCTTATTGCTGGGAGGTGTGAAACGTTGGGACATGTGATCTGTCTTATTGCTGGGAGGTGTAAAACGTTGGGACATGTGATCTGTCTTATTGCTGGGAGGTGTGAAACGTTGGGACATGTGATCGGCCTTATTGCTGGGAGGTGTGAAACGTTGGGACATGTGATCGGCCTTATTGCTGGGAGGTGTGAAACGTTGGGACATGTGATCTGTCTTATTGCTGGGAGGTGTGAAACGTTGGGACATGTGATCGGCCTTATTGCTGGGAGGTGTGAAACGTTGGGACATGTGATCGGCCTTATTGCTGGGAGGTATGAAACGTTGGGACATGTGATCGGCCTTATTGCTGGGAGGTATGAAACGTTGGGACATGTGATCGGCCTTATTGCTGGGAGGTCTGAAACGTTGGGACATGTGATCGGCCTTATTGCTGGGAGGTGTGAAACGTTGGGACATGTGATCTGTCTTATTGCTGGGAGGTGTGAAACGTTGGGACATGTGATCGGCCTTATTGCTGGGAGGTGTGAAACGTTGGGACATGTGATCGGCCTTATTGCTGGGAGGTGTGAAACGTTGGGATATGTGATCGGCCTTATTGCTGGGAGGTGTGAAACGTTGGGGCATGTGATCGGCCTTATTGCTGGGAGGTGTGAAACGTTGGGACATGTGATCGGCCTTATTGCTGGGAGGTGTGAAACGTTGGGACATGTGATCGGCGTTATTGCTGGGAGGTGTGAAACGTTGGGACATGTGATCGGCCTTATTGCTGGGAGGTGTGAAACGTTGGGATATGTGATCGGCCTTATTGCTGGGAGGTGTGAAACGTTGGGACATGTGATCTGTCTTATTGCTGGGAGGTGTGAAACGTTGGGACATGTGATCTGTCTTATTGCTGGGAGGTGTAAAACGTTGGGACATGTGATCTGTCTTATTGCTGGGAGGTGTGAAACGTTGGGACATGTGATCGGCCTTATTGCTGGGAGGTGTGAAACGTTGGGACATGTGATCGGCCTTATTGCTGGGAGGTGTGAAACGTTGGGACATGTGATCTGTCTTATTGCTGGGAGGTGTGAAACGTTGGGACATGTGATCGGCCTTATTGCTGGGAGGTGTGAAACGTTGGGACATGTGATCGGCCTTATTGCTGGGAGGTATGAAACGTTGGGGCATGTGATCTGTCTTATTGCTGGGAGGTGTGAAACGTTGGGACATGTGATCGGCCTTATTGCTGGGAGGTGTGAAACGTTGGGACATGTGATCGGCCTTATTGCTGGGAGGTGTGAAACGTTGGGACATGTGATCTGTCTTATTGCTGGGAGGTGTGAAACGTTGGGACATGTGATCTGTCTTATTGCTGGGAGGTGTGAAACGTTGGGACATGTGATCTGTCTTATTGCTGGGAGGTGTGAAACGTTGGGACATGTGATCTGTCTTATTGCTGGGAGGTGTGAAACGTTGGGACATGTGATCGGCCTTATTGCTGGGAGGTGTGAAACGTTGGGACATGTGACCGGCCTTATTGCTGGGAGGTGTGAAACGTTGGGACATGTGATCGGCCTTATTGCTGGGAGGTATGAAACGTTGGGACATGTGATCGGCCTTATTGCTGGGAGGTGTGAAACGTTGGGATATGTGATCGGCCTTATTGCTGGGAGGTGTGAAACGTTGGGATATGTGATCGGCCTTATTGCTGGGAGGTGTGAAACGTTGGGACATGTGATCGGCCTTATTGCTGGGAGGTGTGAAACGTTGGGACATGTGATCTGTCTTATTGCTGGGAGGTGTGAAACGTTGGGACATGTGATCTGTCTTATTGCTGGGAGGTGTGAAACGTTGGGACATGTGATCTGTCTTATTGCTGGGAGGTATGAAACGTTGGGACATGTGATCGGCCTTATTGCTGGGAGGTGTGAAACGTTGGGACATGTGATCGGCCTTATTGCTGGGAGGTGTGAAACGTTGGGACATGTGATCTGCCTTATTGCTGGGAGGTGTGAAACGTTGGGACATGTGATCTGTCTTATTGCTGGGAGGTGTGAAACGTTGGGACATGTGATCTGCCTTATTGCTGGGAGGTGTGAAACGTTGGGACATGTGATCGGCCTTATTGCTGGGAGGTGTGAAACGTTGGGACATGTGATCTGCCTTATTGCTGGGAGGTGTGAAACGTTGGGACATGTGATCTGTCTTATTGCTGGGAGGTGTGAAACGTTGGGACATGTGATCGGCCTTATTGCTGGGAGGTGTGAAACGTTGGGACATGTGATCGGCCTTATTGCTGGGAGGTGTGAAACGTTGGGACATGTGATCGGCCTTATTGCTGGGAGGTGTGAAACGTTGGGACATGTGATCGGCCTTATTGCTGGGAGGTGTGAAACGTTGGGACATGTGATCGGCCTTATTGCTGGGAGGTGTGAAACGTTGGGACATGTGATCGGCCTTATTGCTGGGAGGTGTGAAACGTTGGGACATGTGACCTTCACCAGGATTTATTGAAAAGCCCAAACCCTTAAAACCATTCCCCAGCATCTAAAATTCATATATTTAATGTTTTTAGTGACTTACTTATTATTCTTTCCCCCAATGGGCTGCAACTCTGTTCAGGACTCTAGGATATGGACGCCGCCATCTTTGCTCAGTAGCATCACATACTGAGGAGAGCGGGATAAAGTGCAGGAGAGCGGGGTTATAGCTGTGCTTTGCTCAGACAGAGCAGAGCTGCGGTCAGGAAATGTCAGCAATCCCAGAATGCAGAGCAGCTTAGTCAGAAGGCACTTCCTGTTTGCAGGCTGCCTGATGTCCCATGAGCCGCCATCTTGAATGTTTAAAGTCTCAAAAAATGCAATAGATGCAGGTAGGATGATTTTTAATGTGGGCAATCTGTATGTACAGGGTGTGGGAAACATATAAGATAGGCTCTTATTCAGGGTGAGGGTCCGGATTAATGTGAGCAATCTGTATGTACAGGGTGTGGGAAACATATAAGATAGGCTCTTATTCAGGGTGAGGGTCCGGATTAATGTGAGCAATCTGTATGTACAGGGTGTGGGAAACATATAAGATAGGCTCTTATTCAGGGTGAAGGTCCGGATTAATGTGGGCAATCTGTATGTACAGGGTGTGGGAAACATACAAGATAGGCTCTTATTCAGGGTGAGGGTCCGGATTAATGTGGGCAATCTGTATGTACAGGGTGTGGGAAACATACAAGATAGGCTCTTATTCAGGGTGATGGTCCGGATTAATGTGAGCAATCTGTATGTACAGGGTGTGGGAAACATATAAGATAGGCTCTTATTCAGGGTGAGGGTCCGGATTAATGTGAGCAATCTGTATGTACAGGGTGTGGGAAACATATAAGATAGGCTCTTATTCAGGGTGAAGGTCTGGATTAATGTGAGCAATCTGTATGTACAGGGTGTGGGAAACATATAAGATAGGCTCTTATTCAGGGTGAGGGTCCGGATTAATGTGAGCAATCTGTATGTACAGGGTGTGGGAAACATATAAGATAGGCTCTTATTCAGGGTGAGGGTCCGGATTAATGTGAGCAATCTGTATGTACAGGGTGTGGGAAACATATAAGATAGGCTCTTATTCAGGGTGAAGGTCCGGATTAATGTGGGCAATCTGTATGTACAGGGTGTGGGAAACATACAAGATAGGCTCTTATTCAGGGTGATGGTCCGGATTAATGTGAGCAATCTGTATGTACAGGGTGTGGGAAACATATAAGATAGGCTCTTATTCAGGGTGAAGGTCCGGATTAATGTGGCCAATCTGTATGTACAGGGTGTGGGAAACATACAAGATAGGCTCTTATTCAGGGTGATGGTCCGGATTAATGTGAGCAATCTGTATGTACAGGGTGTGGGAAACATATAAGATAGGCTCTTATTCAGGGTGAGGGTCCGGATTAATGTGAGCAATCTGTATGTACAGGGTGTGGGAAACATATAAGATAGGCTCTTATTCAGGGTGAAGGTCTGGATTAATGTGAGCAATCTGTATGTACAGGGTGTGGGAAACATATAAGATAGGCTCTTATTCAGGGTGAGGGTCCGGATTAATGTGGGCAATCTGTATGTACAGGGTGTGGGAAACATATAAGATAGGCTCTTATTCAGGGTGAAGGTCCGGATTAATGTGAGCAATCTGTATGTACAGGGTGTGGGAAACATATAAGATAGGCTCTTATTCAGGGTGAAGGTCCGGATTAATGTGAGCAATCTGTATGTACAGGGTGTGGGAAACATATAAGATAGGCTCTTATTCAGGGTGAAGGTCCGGATTAATGTGAGCAATCTGTATGTACAGGGTGTGGGAAACATAATTCAGGGTGAAGGTCCAGATTAATGTGGGCAATCTGTATGTTCAGGGTGTGGGAAACATATAAGATAGGCTCTTATTCAGGGTGAAGGTCCGGATTAATGTGAGCAATCTGTATGTACAGGGTGTGGAAACATATAAGATAGGCTCTTATTCAGGGTGAAGGTCTGGATTAATGTGAGCAATCTGTATGTACAGGGTGTGGGAAACATATAAGATAGGCTCTTATTCAGGGTGAGGGTCCGGATTAATGTGAGCAATCTGTATGTACAGGGTGTGGGAAACATATAAGATAGGCTCTTATTCAGGGTGAAGGTCCGGATTAATGTGAGCAATCTGTATGTACAGGGTGTGGGAAACATATAAGATAGGCTCTTATTCAGGGTGAAGGTCCGGATTAATGTGAGCAATCTGTATGTACAGGGTGTGGGAAACATATAAGATAGGCTCTTATTCAGGGTGAAGGTCCGGATTAATGTGAGCAATCTGTATGTACAGGGTGTGGGAAACATAATTCAGGGTGAAGGTCCAGATTAATGTGGGCAATCTGTATGTTCAGGGTGTGGGAAACATATAAGATAGGCTCTTATTCAGGGTGAAGGTCCGGATTAATGTGGGCAATCTGTATGTACAGGGTGTGGGAAACATATAAGATAGGCTCTTATTCAGGGTGAAGGTCCGGATTAATGTGAGCAATCTGTATGTACAGGGTGTGGGAAACATATAAGATAGGCTCTTATTCAGGGTGAAGGTCCGGATTAATGTGAGCAATCTGTATGTACAGGGTGTGGGAAACATATAAGATAGGCTCTTATTCAGGGTGAAGGTCCGGATTAATGTGAGCAATCTGTATGTACAGGGTGTGGGAAACATAATTCAGGGTGAAGGTCCAGATTAATGTGGGCAATCTGTATGTTCAGGGTGTGGGAAACATATAAGATAGGCTCTTATTCAGGGTGAAGGTCCGGATTAATGTGAGCAATCTGTATGTACAGGGTGTGGAAACATATAAGATAGGCTCTTATTCAGGGTGAAGGTCTGGATTAATGTGAGCAATCTGTATGTACAGGGTGTGGGAAACATATAAGATAGGCTCTTATTCAGGGTGAGGGTCCGGATTAATGTGGGCAATCTGTATGTACAGGGTGTGGGAAACATATAAGATAGGCTCTTATTCAGGGTGAAGGTCCGGATTAATGTGAGCAATCTGTATGTACAGGGTGTGGGAAACATATAAGATAGGCTCTTATTCAGGGTGAAGGTCCGGATTAATGTGAGCAATCTGTATGTACAGGGTGTGGGAAACATATAAGATAGGCTCTTATTCAGGGTGATGCTATGGGATACAATAGAACTTGTACGTGCCTTTCCTTATGATGCTCTGGCACCACCTGGTGGTCATAGTTAGTATTACCATACATAAATTATCCTGCAGCAGAAAACCCAGCGTGGCCTATAAGATTGCAGATCCCAGAATGGGATGCCCCGCTGTGTGAGACCCTGTAGCGCTGCATGCATCGCTTTCATCCCAGTCTATGTGAATGGCTGGGGCAGGAGTGCGCACTCCCCATTGTAAACAGAGCTGCCAAATGATGTAGGCAAGGTAAAGGCTTCTGATTGGACAAGAGTCCGACATGCGGTGTTTCAACCAATAATGGTGAGTTTTTACAGGAGGGAGTTTTCTTAAGTGAGGGGCATCCCTCATTACAGCCAGTGAGGGGCATCCCTGATTACAGCCAGTGAGGGGCATCCCTGATTACAGCCAGTGAGGGGCATCCCTGATTACAGCCAGTGAGGGGCATCCCTGATTACAGCCAGTGAGGGGCATCCCTGATTACAGCCAATGAGGGGCATCCCTGATTACAGCCAGTGAGGGGCATCCCTGATTACAGCCAATGAGGGGCATCCCTGATTACAGCCAGTGAGGGGCATCCCTCATTACAGCCAGTAAGGGGCAACCCTGATTACAGCCAGTGAGGGGCATCCCTGATTACAGCCAGTGAGGGGCATCCCTGATTACAGCCAGTGAGGGGCATCCCTGATTACAGCCAGTGAGGGGCATCCCTGATTACAGCCAGTGAGGGGCATCCCTGATTACAGCCAGTGAGGGGCATCCCTGATTACAGCCAGTGAGGGGCATCCCTGATTACAGCCAGTGAGGGGCATCCCTCATTACAGCCAGTGAGGGGCATCCCTCATTACAGCCAGTGAGGGGCATCCCTCATTACAGCCAGTGAGGGGCATCCCTCATTACAGCCAGTGAGGGGCATCCCTCATTACAGCCAGTGAGGGGCATCCCTCATTACAGCCAGTGAGGGGCATCCCTCATTACAGCCAGTGAGGGGCATCCCTGATTACAGCCAGTGAGGGGCATCCCTGATTACAGCCAGTGAGGGGCAACCCTGATTACAGCCAGTGAGGGGCATCCCTGATTACAGCCAGTGAGGGGCATCCCTGATTACAGCCAGTGAGGGGCATCCCTCATTACAGCCAGTGAGGGGCATCCCTGATTACAGCCAGTGAGGGGCATCCCTGATTACAGCCAGTGAGGGGCATCCCTGATTACAGCCAGTGAGGGGCATCCCTGATTACAGCCAGTGAGGGGCATCCCTGATTACAGCCAGTGAGGGGCATCCCTGATTACAGCCAGTGAGGGGCATCCCTGATTACAGCCAGTGAGGGGCATCCCTGATTACAGCCAGTGAGGGGCATCCCTGATTACAGCCAGTGAGGGGCATCCCTGATTACAGCCAGTGAGGGGCATCCCTGATTACAGCCAGTGAGGGGCATCCCTGATTACAGCCAGTGAGGGGCATCCCTGATTACAGCCAGTGAGGGGCATCCCTCATTACAGCCAGTGAGGGGCATCCCTGATTACAGCCAGTGAGGGGCATCCCTCATTACAGCCAGTGAGGGGCATCCCTCATTACAGCCAGTGAGGGGCATCCCTGATTACAGCCAGTGAGGGGCATCCCTCATTACAGCCAGTGAGGGGCATCCCTGATTACAGCCAGTGAGGGGCATCCCTGATTACAGCCAGTGAGGGGCATCCCTGATTACAGCCAGTGAGGGGCATCCCTGATTACAGCCAGTGAGGGGCATCCCTGATTACAGCCAGTGAGGGGCATCCCTGATTACAGCCAGTGAGGGGCATCCCTGATTACAGCCAGTGAGGGGCATCCCTGATTACAGCCAGTGAGGGGCATCCCTGATTACAGCCAGTGAGGGGCATCCCTGATTACAGCCAGTGAGGGGCATCCCTGATTACAGCCAGTGAGGGGCATCCCCCCATTCCAGCCAGTGAGGGGCATCCCTGATTACAGCCAGTGAGGGGCATCCCTGATTACAGCCAATGAGGGTCATCCCTGATTACAGCCAGTGAGGGGCATCCCTGATTACAGCCAGTGAGGGGCATCCCTCATTACAGCCAGTAAGGGGCATCCCGCATTACAGCCAGTAAGGGGCATCCCTGATTACAGCCAATGAGGGTCATCCCTCATTACAGCCAGTGAGGGGCATCCCTGATTACAGCCAGTGAGGGGCATCCCTGATTACAGCCAGTGAGGGGCATCCCTGATTACAGCCAGTGAGGGGCATCCCTGATTACAGCCAGTGAGGGGCATCCCTGATTACAGCCAGTGAGGGGCATCCCTGATTACAGCCAGTGAGGGGCATCCCTGATTACAGCCAGTGAGGGGCATCCCTGATTACAGCCAGTGAGGGGCATCCCTCATTACAGCCAGTGAGGGGCATCCCTGATTACAGCCAGTGAGGGGCATCCCTGATTACAGCCAGTGAGGGGCATCCCTGATTACAGCCAGTGAGGGGCATCCCTGATTACAGCCAGTGAGGGGCATCCCTGATTACAGCCAGTGAGGGGCATCCCTGATTACAGCCAGTGAGGGGCATCCCTGATTACAGCCAGTGAGGGGCATCCCTGATTACAGCCAGTGAGGGGCATCCCTGATTACAGCCAGTGAGGGGCATCCCTGATTACAGCCAGTGAGGGGCATCCCTCATTACAGCCAGTGAGGGGCATCCCTGATTACAGCCAGTGAGGGGCATCCCTCATTACAGTCAGTGAGGGGCATCCCTCATTACAGCCAGTGAGGGGCATCCCTCATTACAGCCAGTGAGGGGCATCCCTCATTACAGCCAGTGAGGGGCATCCCTGATTACAGCCAGTGAGGGGCATCCCTCATTACAGCCAGTGAGGGGCATCCCTCATTACAGCCAGTGAGGGGCATCCCTGATTACAGCCAGTGAGGGGCATCCCTGATTACAGCCAGTGAGGGGCATCCCTGATTACAGCCAGTAAGGGGCATCCCTGATTACAGCCAGTGAGGGGCATCCCTGATTACAGCCAGTGAGGGGCATCCCTGATTACAGCCAGTGAGGGGCATCCCTGATTACAGCCAGTGAGGGGCATCCCTCATTACAGCCAGTGAGGGGCATCCCTCATTACAGCCAGTGAGGGGCATCCCTGATTACAGCCAGTGAGGGGCATCCCTGATTACAGCCAGTGAGGGGCATCCCTGATTACAGCCAGTGAGGGGCATCCCTGATTACAGCCAGTGAGGGGCATCCCTGATTACAGCCAGTGAGGGGCATCCCTGATTACAGCCAGTGAGGGGCATCCCTGATTACAGCCAGTGAGGGGCATCCCTGATTACAGCCAGTGAGGGGCATCCCCCCATTCCAGCCAGTGAGGGGCATCCCTGATTACAGCCAGTGAGGGGCATCCCTGATTACAGCCAATGAGGGTCATCCCTGATTACAGCCAGTGAGGGGCATCCCTGATTACAGCCAGTGAGGGGCATCCCTGATTACAGCCAGTGAGGGGCATCCCTGATTACAGCCAGTGAGGGGCATCCCTGATTACAGCCAGTGAGGGGCATCCCTGATTACAGCCAGTGAGGGGCATCCCTGATTACAGCCAGTGAGGGGCATCCCTGATTACAGCCAGTGAGGGGCATCCCTGATTACAGCCAGTGAGGGGCATCCCCCCATTCCAGCCAGTGAGGGGCATCCCTGATTACAGCCAGTGAGGGGCATCCCTGATTACAGCCAATGAGGGTCATCCCTGATTACAGCCAGTGAGGGGCATCCGTGATTACAGCCAGTGAGGGGCATCCCTCATTACAGCCAGTAAGGAGCATCCCGCATTACAGCCAGTAAGGGGCATCCCTGATTACAGCCAATGAGGGTCATCCCTCATTACAGCCAGTGAGGGGCATCCCTGATTACAGCCAGTGAGGGGCATCCCTGATTACAGCCAGTGAGGGGCATCCCTGATTACAGCCAGTGAGGGGCATCCCTGATTACAGCCAGTGAGGGGCATCCCTGATTACAGCCAGTGAGGGGCATCCCTGATTACAGCCAGTGAGGGGCATCCCTGATTACAGCCAGTGAGGGGCATCCCTGATTACAGCCAGTGAGGGGCATCCCTGATTACAGCCAGTGAGGGGCATCCCTGATTACAGCCAGTGAGGGGCATCCCTCATTACAGCCAGTGAGGGGCATCCCTCATTACAGCCAGTGAGGGGCATCCCTCATTACAGCCAGTGAGGGGCATCCCTGATTACAGCCAGTGAGGGGCATCCCTCATTACAGTCAGTGAGGGGCATCCCTCATTACAGCCAGTGAGGGGCATCCCTCATTACAGCCAGTGAGGGGCATCCCTCATTACAGCCAGTGAGGGGCATCCCTGATTACAGCCAGTGAGGGGCATCCCTCATTACAGCCAGTGATGGGCATCCCTCATTACAGCCAGTGAGGGGCATCCCTGATTACAGCCAGTGAGGGGCATCCCTGATTACAGCCAGTGAGGGGCATCCCTGATTACAGCCAGTGAGGGGCAACCCTGATTACAGCCAGTGAGGGGCATCCCTGATTACAGCCAGTGAGGGGCATCCCTGATTACAGCCAGTGAGGGGCATCCCTCATTACAGCCAGTGAGGGGCATCCCTCATTACAGCCAGTGAGGGGCATCCCTCATTACAGCCAGTGAGGGGCATCCCTGATTACAGCCAGTGAGGGGCATCCCTGATTACAGCCAGTGAGGGGCATCCCTGATTACAGCCAGTGAGGGGCATCCCTGATTACAGCCAGTGAGGGGCATCCCTGATTACAGCCAGTGAGGGGCATCCCTGATTACAGCCAGTGAGGGGCATCCCTGATTACAGCCAGTGAGGGGCATCCCTGATTACAGCCAGTGAGGGGCATCCCTGATTACAGCCAGTGAGGGGCATCCCTGATTACAGCCAGTGAGGGGCATCCCTGATTACAGCCAGTGAGGGGCATCCCTCATTACAGCCAGTGAGGGGCATCCCTGATTACAGCCAGTGAGGGGCATCCCTCATTACAGCCAGTGAGGGGCATCCCTCATTACAGCCAGTGAGGGGCATCCCTGATTACAGCCAGTGAGGGGCATCCCTCATTACAGCCAGTGAGGGGCATCCCTGATTACAGCCAGTGAGGGGCATCCCTGATTACAGCCAGTGAGGGGCATCCCTGATTACAGCCAGTGAGGGGCATCCCTGATTACAGCCAGTGAGGGGCATCCCTGATTACAGCCAGTGAGGGGCATCCCTGATTACAGCCAGTGAGGGGCATCCCTGATTACAGCCAGTGAGGGGCATCCCTGATTACAGCCAGTGAGGGGCATCCCTGATTACAGCCAGTGAGGGGCATCCCTGATTACAGCCAGTGAGGGGCATCCCTGATTACAGCCAGTGAGGGGCATCCCCCCATTCCAGCCAGTGAGGGGCATCCCTGATTACAGCCAGTGAGGGGCATCCCTGATTACAGCCAATGAGGGTCATCCCTGATTACAGCCAGTGAGGGGCATCCCTGATTACAGCCAGTGAGGGGCATCCCTCATTACAGCCAGTAAGGGGCATCCCGCATTACAGCCAGTAAGGGGCATCCCTGATTACAGCCAATGAGGGTCATCCCTCATTACAGCCAGTGAGGGGCATCCCTGATTACAGCCAGTGAGGGGCATCCCTGATTACAGCCAGTGAGGGGCATCCCTGATTACAGCCAGTGAGGGGCATCCCTGATTACAGCCAGTGAGGGGCATCCCTGATTACAGCCAGTGAGGGGCATCCCTGATTACAGCCAGTGAGGGGCATCCCTGATTACAGCCAGTGAGGGGCATCCCTGATTACAGCCAGTGAGGGGCATCCCTCATTACAGCCAGTGAGGGGCATCCCTGATTACAGCCAGTGAGGGGCATCCCTCATTACAGCCAGTGAGGGGCATCCCTGATTACAGCCAGTGAGGGGCATCCCTCATTACAGTCAGTGAGGGGCATCCCTCATTACAGCCAGTGAGGGGCATCCCTCATTACAGCCAGTGAGGGGCATCCCTCATTACAGCCAGTGAGGGGCATCCCTGATTACAGCCAGTGAGGGGCATCCCTCATTACAGCCAGTGAGGGGCATCCCTCATTACAGCCAGTGAGGGGCATCCCTGATTACAGCCAGTGAGGGGCATCCCTGATTACAGCCAGTGAGGGGCATCCCTGATTACAGCCAGTAAGGGGCATCCCTGATTACAGCCAGTGAGGGGCATCCCTGATTACAGCCAGTGAGGGGCATCCCTGATTACAGCCAGTGAGGGGCATCCCTGATTACAGCCAGTGAGGGGCATCCCTCATTACAGCCAGTGAGGGGCATCCCTCATTACAGCCAGTGAGGGGCATCCCTCATTACAGCCAGTGAGGGGCATCCCTCATTACAGCCAGTGAGGGGCATCCCTCATTACAGCCAGTGAGGGGCATCCCTGATTACAGCCAGTGAGGGGCATCCCTGATTACAGCCAGTGAGGGGCATCCCTGATTACAGCCAGTGAGGGGCATCCCTGATTACAGCCAGTGAGGGGCATCCCTGATTACAGCCAGTGAGGGGCATCCCTGATTACAGCCAGTGAGGGGCATCCCTGATTACAGCCAGTGAGGGGCATCCCTGATTACAGCCAGTGAGGGGCATCCCTGATTACAGCCAGTGAGGGGCATCCCTGATTACAGCCAGTGAGGGGCATCCCTGATTACAGCCAGTGAGGGGCATCCCTGATTACAGCCAGTGAGGGGCATCCCTGATTACAGCCAGTGAGGGGCATCCCTCATTACAGCCAGTGAGGGGCATCCCTGATTACAGCCAGTGAGGGGCATCCCTGATTACAGCCAGTGAGGGGCATCCCTGATTACAGCCAGTGAGGGGCATCCCTGATTACAGCCAGTGAGGGGCATCCCTGATTACAGCCAGTGAGGGGCATCCCTGATTACAGCCAGTGAGGGGCATCCCTGATTACAGCCAGTGAGGGGCATCCCTGATTACAGCCAGTGAGGGGCATCCCTCATTACAGCCAGTAAGGGGCATCCCTGATTACAGCCAGTGAGGGGCATCCCTCATTACAGCCAGTGAGGGGCATCCCTCATTACAGCCAGTGAGGGGCATCCCTCATTACAGCCAGTGAGGGGCATCCCTCATTACAGCCAGTGAGGGGCATCCCTCATTACAGCCAGTGAGGGGCATCCCTGATTACAGACAGTGAGGGGCATCCCTGATTACAGCCAGTGAGGGGCATCCCTGATTACAGCCAGTGAGGGGCATCCCTGATTACAGCCAGTGAGGGGCATCCCTGATTACAGCCAGTAAGGGGCATCCCTGATTACAGCCAGTGAGGGGCATCCCTGATTACAGCCAGTGAGGGGCATCCCTGATTACAGCCAGTGAGGGGCATCCCTGATTACAGCCAGTGAGGGGCATCCCTGATTACAGCCAGTGAGGGGCATCCCTGATTACAGCCAGTGAGGGGCATCCCTCATTACAGCCAGTAAGGGGCATCCCTGATTACAGCCAGTGAGGGGCATCCCTCATTACAGCCAGTAAGGGGCATCCTTCATTCCAGCCAGTGAGGGGCATCCCTGATTACAGCCAGTGAGGGGCATCCCTCATTACAGCCAGTAAGGGGCATCCTTCATTCCAGCCAGTGAGGGGCATCCCTGATTACAGCCAATGAGGGTCATCCCTCATTACAGCCAGTAAGGGGCATCCCTGATTACAGCCAATGAGGGTCATCCCTGATTACAGCCAGTGAGGGGCATCCCTGATTACAGCCAATGAGGGTCATCCCTGATTACAGCCAGTGAGGGGCATCCCTGATTACAGCCAGTGAGGGGCATCCCTGATTACAGCCAGTGAGGGGCATCCCTGATTACAGCCAGTAAGGGGCATCCCTGATTACAGCCAGTGAGGGGCATCCCTCATTACAGCCAGTGAGGGGCATCCCTGATTACAGCCAGTGAGGGGCATCCCTCATTACAGCCAGTGAGGGGCATCCCTGATTACAGCCAGTGAGGGGCATCCCTGATTACAGCCAGTGAGGGGCATCCCTGATTACAGCCAGTAAGGGGCATCCCTGATTACAGCCAGTGAGGGGCATCCCTCATTACAGCCAGTGAGGGGCATCCTTCATTACAGCCAGTGAGGGGCATCCCTGATTACAGCTAGTGAGGGGCATCCCTGATTACAGCCAGTGAGGGGCATCCCTCATTACAGCCAGTGAGGGGCATCCCTGATTACAGCCAGTGAGGGGCATCCCTGATTACAGCCAGTGAGGGGCATCCCTCATTACAGCCAGTGAGGGGCATCCCTGATTACAGCCAGTGAGGGGCATCCCTGATTACAGCCAGTGAGGGGCATCCCTGATTACAGCCAGTGAGGGGCATCCCCCCATTCCAGCCAGTGAGGGGCATCCCTGATTACAGCCAGTGAGGGGCATCCCTGATTACAGCCAATGAGGGTCATCCCTGATTACAGCCAGTGAGGGGCATCCCTGATTACAGCCAGTAAGGGGCATCCCGCATTACAGCCAGTGAGGGGCATCCCTGATTACAGCCAGTGAGGGGCATCCCTCATTACAGCCAGTAAGGGGCATCCCGCATTACAGCCAGTGAGGGGCATCCCTGATTACAGCCAGTGAGGGGCATCCCTGATTACAGCCAGTGAGGGGCATCCCTGATTACAGCCAGTGAGGGGCATCCCTGATTACAGCCAGTAAGGGGCATCCCGCATTACAGCCAGTGAGGGGCATCCCTGATTACAGCCAGTGAGGGGCATCCCTGATTACAGCCAGTGAGGGGCATCCCTGATTACAGCCAGTAAGGGGCATCCCGCATTACAGCCAGTGAGGGGCATCCCTGATTACAGCCAATGAGGGTCATCCCTCATTACAGCCAGTGAGGGGCATCCCTGATTACAGCCAATGAGGGTCATCCCTGATTACAGCCAGTGAGGGTCATCCCTGATTACAGCCAGTGAGGGGCATCCCTGATTACAGCCAGTGAGGGGCATCCCTGATTACAGCCAGTGAGGGGCATCCCTGATTACAGCCAGTAAGGGGCATCCCTGATTACAGCCAGTGAGGGGATCATGCCCCTCACTCTCTGTAATGAGGGATTCTCCTTACTCTCTGTAATGAGGGATTCTCCTTACTCTCTGTAATGAGGGATGCTCCTCACTCTCTGTAATGAGGGATGCTCCTCACTCTCTGTAATGAGGGATGCTCCTTACTCTCTGTAATGAGGGATTCCCCTCACTCTCTGTAATGAGGGATGCTCCTTACTCTCTGTAATGAGGGATGCTCCTCACTCTCTGTAATGAGGGATGCTCCTCACTCTCTGTAATGAGGGATGCCCCTCACTCTCTGTAATGAGGGATGCCCCTCACTCTCTGTAATGAGGGATGCCCCTCACTCTCTGTAATGAGGGATGCTCCTTACTCTCTGTAATGAGGGATGCCCCTTACTCTCTGTAATGAGGGATGCCCCTCACTCTCTGTAATGAGGGATGCTCCTCACTCTCTGTAATGAGGGATGCCCCTTACTCTCTGTAATGAGGGATTCCCCTCACTCTCTGTAATGAGGGATGCTCCTTACTCTCTGTAATGAGGGATGCTCCTCACTCTCTGTAATGAGGGATGCTCCTCACTCTCTGTAATGAGGGATGCCCCTCACTCTCTGTAATGAGGGATGCCCCTCACTCTCTGTAATGAGGGATGCCCCTCACTCTCTGTAATGAGGGATGCTCCTTACTCTCTGTAATGAGGGATGCTCCTCACTCTCTGTAATGAGGGATGCTCCTCACTCTCTGTAATGAGGGATGCCCCTCACTCTCTGTAATGAGGGATGCTCCTTACTCTCTGTAATGAGGGATGCCCCTTACTCTCTGTAATGAGGGATGCCCCTCACTCTCTGTAATGAGGGATGCTCCTTACTCTCTGTAATGAGGGACGCCCCTCACTCTCTGTAATGAGGGACGCTCCTCACTCTCTGTAATGAGGGATGCCCCTTACTCTCTGTAATGAGGGATGCTCCTTACTCTCTGTAATGAGGGATGCTCCTCACTCTCTGTAATGAGGGATGCTCCTCACTCTCTGTAATGAGGGATGCTCCTTACTCTCTGTAATGAGGGATGCCCCTCACTCTCTGTAATGAGGGATGCCCCTTACTCTCTGTAATGAGGGATGCCCCTCACTCTCTGTAATGAGGGATGCTCCTTACTCTCTGTAATGAGGGACGCCCCTCACTCTCTGTAATGAGGGACGCTCCTCACTCTCTGTAATGAGGGATGCCCCTTACTCTCTGTAATGAGGGATGCCCCTTACTCTCTGTAATGAGGGATGCTCCTCACTCTCTGTAATGAGGGATGCTCCTCACTCTCTGTAATGAGGGATGCTCCTTACTCTCTGTAATGAGGGATGCTCCTCACTCTCTGTAATGAGGGATGCTCCTCACTCTCTGTAATGAGGGATGCTCCTCACTCTCTGTAATGAGGGATGCTCCTTACTCTCTGTAATGAGGGATGCTCCTTACTCTCTGTAATGAGGGATGCCCCTCACTCTCTGTAATGAGGGATGCTCCTTACTCTCTGTAATGAGGGATGCCCCTTACTCTCTGTAATGAGGGATGCTCCTCACTCTCTGTAATGAGGGATGCCCCTTACTCTCTGTAATGAGGGATGCTCCTCACTCTCTGTAATGAGGGATGCCCCTTACTCTCTGTAATGAGGGATGCCCCTCACTGGCTGTAATGAGGGATGCCCCTCACTCTCTGTAATGAGGGATGCTCCTTACTCTCTGTAATGAGGGATGCTCCTTACTCTCTGTAATGAGGGATGCTCCTCACTCTCTGTAATGAGGGATGCTCCTCACTCTCTGTAATGAGGGATGCTCCTTACTCTCTGTAATGAGGGATGCCCCTCACTCTCTGTAATGAGGGATTCCCCTCACTCTCTGTAATGAGGGATGCTCCTTACTCTCTGTAATGAGGGATGCTCCTCACTCTCTGTAATGAGGGATGCTCCTTACTCTCTGTAATGAGGGATGCTCCTCACTCTCTGTAATGAGGGATGCCCCTCACTCTCTGTAATGAGGGATGCTCCTCACTCTCTGTAATGAGGGATGCCCCTCACTCTCTGTAATGAGGGATGCTCCTTACTCTCTGTAATGAGGGATGCCCCTCACTGGCTGTAATGAGGGATGCCCCTCACTCTCTGTAATGAGGGATGCTCCTTACTCTCTGTAATGAGGGATGCCCCTCACTCTCTGTAATGAGGGATGCTCCTCACTCTCTGTAATGAGGGATGCTCCTTACTCTCTGTAATGAGGGATGCCCCTCACTCTCTGTAATGAGGGATGCTCCTTACTCTCTGTAATGAGGGATGCTCCTCACTCTCTGTAATGAGGGATGCTCCTTACTCTCTGTAATGAGGGATGCCCCTCACTCTCTGTAATGAGGGATGCTCCTTACTCTCTGTAATGAGGGATGCTCCTCACTCTCTGTAATGAGGGATGCTCCTTACTCTCTGTAATGAGGGATGCTCCTCACTCTCTGTAATGAGGGATTCCCCTTACTCTCTGTAATGAGGGATGCTCCTCACTCTCTGTAATGAGGGATGCTCCTCACTCTCTGTAATGAGGGATGCCCCTCACTCTCTGTAATGAGGGATGCTCCTTACTCTCTGTAATGAGGGATGCTCCTTACTCTCTGTAATGAGGGATGCCCCTCACTCTCTGTAATGAGGGATGCTCCTCACTCTCTGTAATGAGGGATGCTCCTTACTCTCTGTAATGAGGGATGCCCCTCACTCTCTGTAATGAGGGATGCTCCTTACTCTCTGTAATGAGGGATGCTCCTCACTCTCTGTAATGAGGGATGCTCCTTACTCTCTGTAATGAGGGATGCCCCTCACTCTCTGTAATGAGGGATGCCCCTTACTCTCTGTAATGAGGGATGCTCCTCACTCTCTGTAATGAGGGATGCTCCTCACTCTCTGTAATGAGGGATGCCCCTCACTCTCTGTAATGAGGGATGCCCCTTACTCTCTGTAATGAGGGATGCTCCTCACTCTCTGTAATGAGGGATGCTCCTTACTCTCTGTAATGAGGGATGCCCCTCACTCTCTGTAATGAGGGATGCTCCTTACTCTCTGTAATGAGGGATGCTCCTTACTCTCTGTAATGAGGGATGCCCCTTACTGTCTGTAATGAGGGATGCCCCTCACTCTCTGTAATGAGGGATGCCCCTCACTCTCTGTAATGAGGGATGCTCCTCACTCTCTGTAATGAGGGATGCTCCTTACTCTCTGTAATGAGGGATGCCCCTTACTGTCTGTAATGAGGGATGCCCCTCACTCTCTGTAATGAGGGATGCCCCTCACTCTCTGTAATGAGGGATGCTCCTCACTCTCTGTAATGAGGGATGCTCCTTACTCTCTGTAATGAGGGATGCTCCTCACTCTCTGTAATGAGGGATGCTCCTCACTCTCTGTAATGAGGGATGCCCCTTACTCTCTGTAATGAGGGATTCCCCTTACTCTCTGTAATGAGGGATGCTCCTTACTCTCTGTAATGAGGGATGCCCCTTACTCTCTGTAATGAGGGATGCTCCTTACTCTCTGTAATGAGGGATGCCCCTCACTCTCTGTAATGAGGGATGCCCCTCACTCTCTGTAATGAGGGATGCTCCTCACTCTCTGTAATGAGGGATGCTCCTCACTCTCTGTAATGAGGGATGCTCCTTACTCTCTGTAATGAGGGATGCTCCTCACTCTCTGTAATGAGGGATGCTCCTTACTCTCTGTAATGAGGGATGCCCCTTACTCTCTGTAATGAGGGATGCCCCTTACTCTCTGTAATGAGGGATGCTCCTCACTCTCTGTAATGAGGGATGCTCCTCACTCTCTGTAATGAGGGATGCTCCTCACTCTCTGTAATGAGGGATTCCCCTCACTCTCTGTAATGAGGGATTCCCCTTACTCTCTGTAATGAGGGATGCCCCTTACTCTCTGTAATGAGGGATGCTCCTCACTCTCTGTAATGAGGGATGCTCCTCACTCTCTGTAATGAGGGATGCTCCTCACTCTCTGTAATGAGGGATGCTCCTCACTCTCTGTAATGAGGGATTCCCCTCACTCTCTGTAATGAGGGATGCTCCTCACTCTCTGTAATGAGGGATGCTCCTCACTCTCTGTAATGAGGGATTCCCCTCACTCTCTGTAATGAGGGATTCCCCTTACTCTCTGTAATGAGGGATGCCCCTTACTCTCTGTAATGAGGGATGCCCCTTACTCTCTGTAATGAGGGATGCCCCTTACTCTCTGTAATGAGGGATGCTCCTCACTCTCTGTAATGAGGGATGCCCCTTACTCTCTGTAATGAGGGATGCCCCTCACTCTCTGTAATGAGGGATGCTCCTCACTCTCTGTAATGAGGGATGCTCCTCACTCTCTGTAATGAGGGATGCTCCTTACTCTCTGTAATGAGGGATGCTCCTCACTCTCTGTAATGAGGGATGCCCCTTACTCTCTGTAATGAGGGATGCCCCTCACTCTCTGTAATGAGG
Source organism: Gastrophryne carolinensis (assembly GCA_027917425.1). Taxonomy (NCBI): domain Eukaryota; kingdom Metazoa; phylum Chordata; class Amphibia; order Anura; family Microhylidae; genus Gastrophryne; species Gastrophryne carolinensis. The sequence goes on from CM051241.1 coordinate 1,132,051, forward strand.
GATGCCCCTTACTCTCTGTAATGAGGGATGCTCCTCACTCTCTGTAATGAGGGATGCTCCTTACTCTCTGTAATGAGGGATGCTCCTCACTCTCTGTAATGAGGGATTCCCCTCACTCTCTGTAATGAGGGATGCTCCTCACTCTCTGTAATGAGGGATGCTCCTCACTCTCTGTAATGAGGGATTCCCCTCACTCTCTGTAATGAGGGATTCCCCTTACTCTCTGTAATGAGGGATGCCCCTTACTCTCTGTAATGAGGGATGCCCCTTACTCTCTGTAATGAGGGATGCCCCTTACTCTCTGTAATGAGGGATGCCCCTCACTCTCTGTAATGAGGGATGCCCCTTACTCTCTGTAATGAGGGATGCCCCTTACTCTCTGTAATGAGGGATGCCCCTTACTCTCTGTAATGAGGGATGCCCCTCACTCTCTGTAATGAGGGATGCCCCTTACTCTCTGTAATGAGGGATGCCCCTCACTCTCTGTAATGAGGGATGCCCCTTACTCTCTGTAATGAGGGATGCCCCTCACTCTCTGTAATGAGGGATGCCCCTCACTCTCTGTAATGAGGGATGCTCCTCACTCTCTGTAATGAGGGATGCTCCTCACTCTCTGTAATGAGGGATGCTCCTTACTCTCTGTAATGAGGGATGCTCCTTACTCTCTGTAATGAGGGATGCCCCTCACTCTCTGTAATGAGGGATGCTCCTCACTCTCTGTAATGAGGGATGCTCCTCACTCTCTGTAATGAGGGATGCTCCTCACTCTCTGTAATGAGGGATGCTCCTTACTCTCTGTAATGAGGGATGCTCCTTACTCTCTGTAATGAGGGATGCCCCTCACTCTCTGTAATGAGGGATGCTCCTCACTCTCTGTAATGAGGGATGCTCCTCACTCTCTGTAATGAGGGATGCTCCTCACTCTCTGTAATGAGGGATGCCCCTTACTCACTCTCTGTAATGAGGGATGCTCCTCACTCTCTGTAATGAGGGATTCCCCTTACTCTCTGTAATGAGGGATGCCCCTTACTCTCTGTAATGAGGGATGCTCCCTCACTCTCTGTAATGAGGGATGCCCCTCACTCTCTGTAATGAGGGATGCCCCTTACTCTCTGTAATGAGGGATGCTCCTCACTCTCTGTAATGAGGGATGCCCCTCACTCTCTGTAATGAGGGATGCCCCTCACTCTCTGTAATGAGGGATGCTCCTCACTCTCTGTAATGAGGGATGCTCCTCACTCTCTGTAATGAGGGATGCCCCTCACTCTCTGTAATGAGGGATGCCCCTTACTCTCTGTAATGAGGGATGCTCCTCACTCTCTGTAATGAGGGATGCTCCTCACTCTCTGTAATGAGGATGCTCCTCACTCTCTGTAATGAGGGATGCTCCTCACTCTCTGTAATGAGGGATGCTCCTCACTCTCTGTAATGAGGGATGCTCCTCACTCTCTGTAATGAGGGATGCTCCTTACTCTCTGTAATGAGGGATGCTCCTTACTCTCTGTAATGAGGGATGCCCCTCACTCTCTGTAATGAGGGATGCCCTCACTCTCTGTAATGAGGGATGCCCCTTACTCTCTGTAATGAGGGATGCTCCTCACTCTCTGTAATGAGGGATGCTCCTTACTCTCTGTAATGAGGGATTCCCCTCACTCTCTGTAATGAGGGATGCTCCTTACTCTCTGTAATGAGGGATGCTCCTTACTCTCTGTAATGAGGGATGCCCCTTACTCTCTGTAATGAGGGATGCCCCTTACTCTCTGTAATGAGGGATGCCCCTTACTCTCTGTAATGAGGGATGCCCCTCACTCTCTGTAATGAGGGATGCCCCTCACTCTCTGTAATGAGGGATGCCCTCACTCTCTGTAATGAGGGATGCCCCTCACTCTCTGTAATGAGGGATGCCCCTCACTCTCTGTAATGAGGGATGCCCCTCACTCTCTGTAATGAGGGATGCCCCTTACTCTCTGTAATGAGGGATGCCCCTCACTCTCTGTAATGAGGGATGCCCCTCACTCTCTGTAATGAGGGATGCTCCTCACTCTCTGTAATGAGGGATGCTCCTCACTCTCTGTAATGAGGGATGCCCCTCACTCTCTGTAATGAGGGATGCTCCTTACTCTCTGTAATGAGGGATTCCCCTCACTCTCTGTAATGAGGGATGCCCCTCACTCTCTGTAATGAGGGATGCTCCTTACTCTCTGTAATGAGGGATTCCCCTCACTCTCTGTAATGAGGGATGCTCCTTACTCTCTGTAATGAGGGATTCCCCTCACTCTCTGTAATGAGGGATGCTCCTCACTCTCTGTAATGAGGGATGCTCCTTACTCTCTGTAATGAGGGATTCCCCTCACTCTCTGTAATGAGGGATGCTCCTCACTCTCTGTAATGAGGGATGCTCCTCACTCTCTGTAATGAGGGATGCTCCTTACTCTCTGTAATGAGGGATGCTCCTCACTCTCTGTAATGAGGGATGCTCCTCACTCTCTGTAATGAGGGATGCTCCTTACTCTCTGTAATGAGGGATGCCCCTCACTCTCTGTAATGAGGGATGCTCCTTACTCTCTGTAATGAGGGATGCTCCTCACTCTCTGTAATGAGGGATGCTCCTCACTCTCTGTAATGAGGGATGCTCCTTACTCTCTGTAATGAGGGATGCTCCTCACTCTCTGTAATGAGGGATGCTCCTCACTCTCTGTAATGAGGGGATGCTCCTTACTCTCTGTAATGAGGGATGCTCCTTACTCTCTGTAATGAGGGATTCCCCTCACTCTCTGTAATGAGGGATGCTCCTCACTCTCTGTAATGAGGGATGCTCCTTACTCTCTGTAATGAGGGATGCCCCTCACTCTCTGTAATGAGGGATGCTCCTTACTCTCTGTAATGAGGGATGCTCCTTACTCTCTGTAATGAGGGATGCCCCTTACTCTCTGTAATGAGGGATGCCCCTCACTCTCTGTAATGAGGGATGCCCCTCACTCTCTGTAATGAGGGATTCCCCTCACTCTCTGTAATGAGGGATGCCCCTCACTCTCTGTAATGAGGGATGCCCCTCACTCTCTGTAATGAGGGATTCCCCTCACTCTCTGTAATGAGGGATTCCCCTCACTCTCTGTAATGAGGGATGCTCCTTACTCTCTGTAATGAGGGATGCCCCTTACTCTCTGTAATGAGGGATGCTCCTTACTCTCTGTAATGAGGGATGCCCCTCACTCTCTGTAATGAGGGATGCCCCTCACTCTCTGTAATGAGGGATGCTCCTTACTCTCTGTAATGAGGGATTCCCCTCACTCTCTGTAATGAGGGATTCCCTCACTCTCTGTAATGAGGGATGCTCCTTACTCTCTGTAATGAGGGATGCCCCTTACTCTCTGTAATGAGGGATGCCCCTCACTCTCTGTAATGAGGGATGCTCCTTACTCTCTGTAATGAGGGATGCTCCTTACTCTCTGTAATGAGGGATTCCCCTCACTCTCTGTAATGAGGGATGCCCCTTACTCTCTGTAATGAGGGATGCCCCTTACTCTCTGTAATGAGGGATGCTCCTCACTCTCTGTAATGAGGGATGCCCCTCACTCTCTGTAATGAGGGATGCCCCTCACTCTCTGTAATGAGGGATGCTCCTCACTCTCTGTAATGAGGGATGCTCCTCACTCTCTGTAATGAGGGATGCCCCTCACTCTCTGTAATGAGGGATGCCCCTTACTCTCTGTAATGAGGGATGCTCCTCACTCTCTGTAATGAGGGATGCTCCTACTCTCTGTAATGAGGGATGCTCCTCACTCTCTGTAATGAGGGATGCCCCTTACTCTCTGTAATGAGGGATGCTCCTCACTCTCTGTAATGAGGGATGCTCCTCACTCTCTGTAATGAGGGATGCCCTCACTCTCTGTAATGAGGGATGCCCCTTACTCTCTGTAATGAGGGATGCTCCTTACTCTCTGTAATGAGGGATGCCCCTTACTCTCTGTAATGAGGGATGCTCCTCACTCTCTGTAATGAGGGATGCTCCTCACTCTCTGTAATGAGGGATGCTCCTTACTCTCTGTAATGAGGGATGCTCCTTACTCTCTGTAATGAGGGATGCCCCTTACTCTCTGTAATGAGGGATGCCCCTTACTCTCTGTAATGAGGGATGCCCCTCACTCTCTGTAATGAGGGATGCTCCTCACTCTCTGTAATGAGGGATGCCCTCACTCTCTGTAATGAGGGATGCTCCTTACTCTCTGTAATGAGGGATGCTCCTCACTCTCTGTAATGAGGGATGCTCCTTACTCTCTGTAATGAGGGATGCTCCTTACTCTCTGTAATGAGGGATGCTCCTCACTCTCTGTAATGAGGGATTCCCCTCACTCTCTGTAATGAGGGATGCTCCTCACTCTCTGTAATGAGGGATGCTCCTTACTCTCTGTAATGAGGGATGCCCCTCACTCTCTGTAATGAGGGATGCTCCTCACTCTCTGTAATGAGGGATTCCCCTCACTCTCTGTAATGAGGGATGCTCCTTACTCTCTGTAATGAGGGATGCCCTCACTCTCTGTAATGAGGGATGCTCCTCACTCTCTGTAATGAGGGATTCCCCTTACTCTCTGTAATGAGGGATGCTCCTTACTCTCTGTAATGAGGGATGCCCCTCACTCTCTGTAATGAGGGATGCTCCTCACTCTCTGTAATGAGGGATTCCCCTCACTCTCTGTAATGAGGGATGCCCCTCACTCTCTGTAATGAGGGATGCTCCTCACTCTCTGTAATGAGGGATTCCCCTTACTCTCTGTAATGAGGGATGCTCCTTACTCTCTGTAATGAGGGATGCCCCTTACTCTCTGTAATGAGGGATGCCCCTTACTCTCTGTAATGAGGGATGCCCCTTACTCTCTGTAATGAGGGATGCTCCTTACTCTCTGTAATGAGGGATGCCCCTTACTCTCTGTAATGAGGGATGCCCCTTACTCTCTGTAATGAGGGATGCCCCTTACTCTCTGTAATGAGGGATGCCCCTCACTCTCTGTAATGAGGGATGCCCCTTACTCTCTGTAATGAGGGATGCTCCTCACTCTCTGTAATGAGGGATGCCCCTCACTCTCTGTAATGAGGGATGCCCCTCACTCTCTGTAATGAGGGATGCCCCTCACTCTCTGTAATGAGGGATGCTCCTCACTCTCTGTAATGAGGGATGCTCCTCACTCTCTGTAATGAGGGATGCCCCTCACTCTCTGTAATGAGGGATGCCCCTCACTCTCTGTAATGAGGGATGCCCCTCACTCTCTGTAATGAGGGATGCCCCTCACTCTCTGTAATGAGGGATGCCCCTCACTCTCTGTAATGAGGGATGCCCCTTACTCTCTGTAATGAGGGATGCCCCTCACTCTCTGTAATGAGGGATGCCCCTCACTCTCTGTAATGAGGGATGCTCCTCACTCTCTGTAATGAGGGATGCCCCTTACTCTCTGTAATGAGGGATGCCCCTTACTCTCTGTAATGAGGGATGCCCCTTACTCTCTGTAATGAGGGATGCCCCTCACTCTCTGTAATGAGGGATGCCCCTCACTCTCTGTAATGAGGGATGCCCCTTACTCTCTGTAATGAGGGATGCCCCTTACTCTCTGTAATGAGGGATGCCCCTTACTCTCTGTAATGAGGGATGCCCCTTACTCTCTGTAATGAGGGATGCCCCTTACTCTCTGTAATGAGGGATGCCCCTTACTCTCTGTAATGAGGGATGCCCCTTACTCTCTGTAATGAGGGATGCCCCTTACTCTCTGTAATGAGGGATGCCCCTTACTCTCTGTAATGAGGGATGCCCCTCACTCTCTGTAATGAGGGATGCTCCTTACTCTCTGTAATGAGGGATGCCCCTCACTCTCTGTAATGAGGGATGCCCCTTACTCTCTGTAATGAGGGATGCTCCTCACTCTCTGTAATGAGGGATGCTCCTCACTCTCTGTAATGAGGGATGCTCCTTACTCTATGTAATGAGGGATGCTCCTCACTCTCTGTAATGAGGGATGCCCCTTACTCTCTGTAATGAGGGATGCTCCTCACTCTCTGTAATGAGGGATGCTCCTCACTCTCTGTAATGAGGGATGCCCCTTACTCTCTGTAATGAGGGATGCCCCTCACTCTCTGTAATGAGGGATGCCCCTCACTCTCTGTAATGAGGGATGCTCCTTACTCTCTGTAATGAGGGATGCCCCTCACTCTCTGTAATGAGGGATGCCCCTTACTCTCTGTAATGAGGGATGCTCCTTACTCTCTGTAATGAGGGATGCCCCTCACTCTCTGTAATGAGGGATGCTCCTTACTCTCTGTAATGAGGGATGCCCCTTACTCTCTGTAATGAGGGATGCCCCTCACTCTCTGTAATGAGGGATGCCCCTCACTCTCTGTAATGAGGGATGCTCCTTACTCTCTGTAATGAGGGATGCCCCTCACTCTCTGTAATGAGGGATGCCCCTTACTCTCTGTAATGAGGGATGCTCCTTACTCTCTGTAATGAGGGATTCCCCTCACTCTCTGTAATGAGGGATGCTCCTCACTCTCTGTAATGAGGGATTCCCCTCACTCTCTGTAATGAGGGATGCCCCTCACTCTCTGTAATGAGGGATGCCCCTCACTCTCTGTAATGAGGGATGCCCCTTACTCTCTGTAATGAGGGATGCCCCTCACTCTCTGTAATGAGGGATGCTCCTCACTCTCTGTAATGAGGGATGCTCCTCACTCTCTGTAATGAGGGATGCCCCTCACTCTCTGTAATGAGGGATGCTCCTCACTCTCTGTAATGAGGGATTCCCCTCACTCTCTGTAATGAGGGATGCCCCTCACTCTCTGTAATGAGGGATGCCCCTCACTCTCTGTAATGAGGGATGCCCCTTACTCTCTGTAATGAGGGATGCCCCTCACTCTCTGTAATGAGGGATGCCCCTCACTCTCTGTAATGAGGGATGCTCCTCACTCTCTGTAATGAGGGATGCTCCTCACTCTCTGTAATGAGGGATGCCCCTCACTCTCTGTAATGAGGGATGCCCCTTACTCTCTGTAATGAGGGATTCCCCTCACTCTCTGTAATGAGGGATGCCCCTTACTCTCTGTAATGAGGGATGCTCCTCACTCTCTGTAATGAGGGATGCTCCTCACTCTCTATAATGAGGGATGCCCCTTACTCTCTGTAATGAGGGATGCTCCTCACTCTCTATAATGAGGGGATGCCCCTTACTCTCTGTAATGAGGGATGCCCCTCACTCTCTGTAATGAGGGATGCTCCTCACTCTCTATAATGAGGGATGCCCCTTACTCTCTGTAATGAGGGATGCCCCTCACTCTCTGTAATGAGGGATGCTCCTCACTCTCTGTAATGAGGGATGCTCCTCACTCTCTGTAATGAGGGATGCCCCTCACTCTCTGTAATGAGGGATGCCCCTCACTCTCTGTAATGAGGGATGCCCCTTACTCTCTGTAATGAGGGATGCCCCTTACTCTCTGTAATGAGGGATGCTCCTCACTCTCTGTAATGAGGGATGCTCCTCACTCTCTGTAATGAGGGATGCCCCTCACTCTCTGTAATGAGGGATGCCCCTTACTCTCTGTAATGAGGGATGCTCCTCACTCTCTGTAATGAGGGATGCCCCTCACTCTCTGTAATGAGGGATGCCCCTGCACTCTCTGTAATGAGGGATGCCCCTCACTCTCTGTAATGAGGGATGCCCCTTACTCTCTGTAATGAGGGATGCTCCTCACTCTCTGTAATGAGGGATGCCCCTCACTCTCTGTAATGAGGGATGCCCCTCACTCTCTGTAATGAGGGATGCTCCTTACTCTCTGTAATGAGGGATGCCCCTTACTCTCTGTAATGAGGGATGCCCCTCACCTCTCTGTAATGAGGGATGCCCTCACTCTCTGTAATGAGGGATGCCCCTTACTCTCTGTAATGAGGGATGCCCCTCACTCTCTGTAATGAGGGATGCTCCCTTACTCTCTGTAATGAGGGATGCCCCTTACTCTCTGTAATGAGGGATGCCCCTTACTCTCTGTAATGAGGGATGCTCCCTCACTCTCTGTAATGAGGGATGCTCCTCACTCTCTGTAATGAGGGATGCCCCTTACTCTCTGTAATGAGGGATGCCCCTCACTCTCTGTAATGAGGGATGCTCCTTACTCTCTGTAATA